>APFE031192812.1:0-58811 GCA_000404065.3 Pinus taeda | reverse complement strand
CCTTGAGTTGCAGCAATAGATCATTATATTTGGTGAAGAAGTCTTGAATTCTATCATAGTTCCATGGATCCAGTGATAGCAGCTCCACTTCGAGCATATGTCCTTTCATCTCATCTTTTTTCCCGTAGAGATCTTCAACCTTTTTCCAAATCTCATTGGGAGTATTGCAAGGAGATAGATGAAACTGCAACTCTGGAGAGATGCACATGCATATGGATCCATGGGCCTCATCCATACGGTTGAGATACCTGGATTTCTCTATGGCTGAAGTGGGTTCCACTTCTGTAGCCATGGTAATCCTGTACAACCCTTTTTGACGAAGGTATCGAGCCATTTGGTCCTTCCATTCGTGATAGTTGTACGGTGTTAGGATCGATGCTTTGGAAACTCCATTTTTCTGTCAATCTTCGATCTCCGAGCTGTAACCTGCAAAATAAAATACTGGTGCGCCTTTATCTAGCAACCTGTGGGCTCTGATACCATGTAAATGTGTTAGAAAACCTTCACAGATGAATCTAGCTAGTAAAGGTTGAACACACAGCTTTGCAGAGCAAAAACATTAAAAGAAAATTGAAAGAAGAAAAGAATGATTCATTAGAAAATATGTTACAATGCTCATTATATAGCATTACTGGGTGAAGATCCTAAGGTAATGAACTATAGTGGGTGAAGATCCCAAGGTAATGAACTATAGTGGTGATCAATGAGAAGACTCAACACCTACAACAAGTTCCGGAGATAACTAGTCAGTTGCGTAGTTAAAGAAGGAGCAAATCAAGGAGTAAGTCATGCAAAAGGAATCTTGCATGCAATCCCATGCTCTAACTAAGGGTCCGCATGTAGATGTGTAGTAGTTGCATGCTTTAACTAAGAGTCCGCATGCAGTTGCATGTAGTTGCATGTAGTTGCATGCTATAACTGAGAGTCTGCATGTAGGTGTAGTAGTTCCAACAATATATTTAGATTTTATCATGATATCTAGATTTTATCATGGTATCAGACCTTCAGGGTGCTTGTCAATCATGTACTTTGAGTGAAGGGCGCTACTGCGAAAGTGCTAACTCAGGAGACTGGTGCTAACTTGCGCTGACTGTGCAAAAGGCTTGCGCGGGAGCCGAGGAGGTTGGACTTACCCGGGAGCTGCAAGGAGTTGAGGTCGGCTGCAGAAGAGACGCGTAGAGATTTCCTAATGGGAGTCCGACGAGAGAAACGAAGTTCAGGCAGTTAAATGTATGATTGTGCAGCGTCGAGTTGCTCCGTTGTTGCGTTCAAGTTGTAAATGTTGCTGCGATGTTGCCATTCAATTAAGATCGGAGTTGTCCGCTGAAGAGAGCCGAGGAGCCACGAGGAGGCCGTGAGGTGCGCTGCGACAAAATCTGGGCCCGCGCGATTCAGTGAAATCCGTGGATCTGTTTTTTAAAAACTGTGTGGATCTAGCGCAGCAGAAATAAGATCCAGGCCTACGCCATCTGAGAAAAGTCGTGGAGTGCTACTGTTGATTGGGTTTCATGCCCCGTGGAAGAGTGCAACATTCATCACCAGAAGACCAATATTGCAAGGAGAGGGACCGCATATTTCCCAGGATGGTCAGAAAAAGGGCGAGGTTGCTGCGAAGTAACATTCGTGGACGGCAGGATCATGGCTGTGAAGATCAGCCCGTGTTTAAGGCCGAACACCTGCCCCAGAGGCTGCGTGGTGGAGGCCGTTTGTTGGAGACTGCATGAGCGTGGACACACGGAGGAGCTTGTGCAGTGTGTTCGATGCCTAGAGATTTGCTTCGAGCAAAGGCAGCGTGTTGGGTTTCAATCAGGTGGTAAAGGACCGCTGCCCTGTGGTAAGTTGCTGGTGCATGAAGAACGCAGGAGGCCGGGACAACCATGGAGTTTGACCGGATTCGAGGTTGCCAAACCGGCTCGGTGTGCTGTGTGTTGAGAACGAGCGATGAAGGTGACCGCGGCTTGAAGAAGTTGTGTGCAGCGCCGGGATCGCCGACTCCTCGGTGGCTGTGGCAGCATCGAAGCTCGGAGGGATTATTTGAGATCGCGCCTCGGAGGGAAAAACTAGAGTGTGGTGCTGCCGAAAGAGGGAAGGAGCTCCTAGTGATCCGCAACTGTGAGCTCCTCCTGTGAGCATAGAAGACTGAGGACAGCCAAGTAACCAGCTCGTGGCCCGTAGTGAAGGTCCAACTGATTGAGGCTGCACGGAGATCGTCAGGAGCGCGGAGTGTGGATCTATGAAGTCCATGGTGGAGAATTGACCTGTGGACTGCCGTGGAAGATGTGAGATCCGCGCAGAGGAAATCCGTGTAAAGGGAAAATAAAATTTGTCAATTTGGATTGAAAATGTCCCTGAGACAGTAAAGGATATAGTTGAAACTGTTATTGTTGTTCACGCAGATGATCTTAAAAATCTGTCTAAAATTCATGGTTTTTGCCTTGGTATTCCATATGGTGCACTTTTTTGTTGTTGGAGGTTTTCTTTCATTTCTCATAACTGGAAGCATTCTTGCTGTTTGTTTTGGAGTCATCCTAGCTAGGATACACCTAGCTGCAAGCATTTCAAGCCTTAAGGCTTGGAAGAAGGGTGATTCGTCCATTCCCTTTGTGAAAGGACAAGCTGTTATTGCACTCATCATTTTACCGAGGGAGTTGCAAGTACTTTGTCAGAGGCCTTCTTGGATTCCAATTTCTTTTTATGTCTGTTTTCAATGCTGCAATACTACTGTTTTATTCCTATATAATTTTCTCTGAATGGAACTAGTTGAAGAATGTTGAGCCAAAGTCTTCAGAATGATATGGCAAGAAGCAACCATATATGTGAAGGTCAGTACTGGGGGCTACTTCCTTTGAAGTTTTGGTGCTTTATCAGTAACAATAATCTTCTTTTAAGGTAATCCATTTATCAAAGGCAATTGGATATCCTTTTGGGCCAGCCCTGGGTTATTTAGGGTGTTCCCTTTGAATTTTGTGGTTATGAAGGTCTTTGCATGCAATACATATTGATCCATAAACAGTGCAGAGTTTATGTACAGTTTTGCCATTTTAGTGAAGAATGAGCATCTTGCGTACATGTGGGACACCAAGGTGGATATTTTCATCTCTATTAATGCCCCCGTCTCAGCCTCTGTAAATTTTACGAGATTCTATTAGTATGTACAGTTTGTCATAAAATACCATGCCATGTTTGGTTAACTGCCAAGAAGAGTTCTTCCTTGTTACTTTTGATGAAATTGCCAGAAATTTTAATTTGGCAATAAAATCAACATGCCGTTGTTGATTTTATTATTGGCCACATTGGCGGTGTCGGGTGATTCTTCGTAGATTCATTTTAATTTGTTGTTGCGGGTACTTTGGTTGTGGTGCTTCGGTGTGACTGTTAGAGCAGAATAAAGCGGGCAACAGTGAGCTTGGTGGATCGATTTCCAGATCCGAAATTGATAGGGAAGAAAATGGGTCTTCAAAGTAAATTGAAAGAGTCTCAAAGAAAATTTAGAAGAAAGCATCAAAGGAGAATTGCAAAATATTGTTTCGTTGAATTTAGTGATGTGTTTCAGGTTGACGTTGATGGACCAGTGATTGATCAAGATGCAGATTTGGAATTTGGTGAGATTATTAAATGGTTAATGCTGGATTTACCATCTTTTCAAGTGTGAATTATGAAATATGAAAATGAAATAAACACAGTAATATGGAAGACAAATTTACTGGATTATGTCAAAGATGTTATTAATGATAGTGGAAATGCATCATCATTAAGTGTTATAATATTTGCAATAGATCACAACATCATACTCACCATAATATATGAATATGGAAAAATTCTTAGTACAAATTTTTTATGGGATGTTTTTGAGATAAAACACTGTTTGAATGAGGGCAATGATGCTGAAGATATTGCTCTTGAAAATGATCCCATATTTGATTGTGAAACTGAAGATGCAATGATAGATGATGAATGTGTGTTTGTACCTGAAACTTGTGATGATGAAGACACATCCATTATTCTAGAACTTGAAAGTTTTCCATATGTAGAAATCAAGTTTGATGAGATTTATATACTTCATTATGACTAGATCAATTGATGATTGAAAAACATCTTACTGATGAATTACTATTTGGTGAGAATGAAGGCCTATCTTCACATATAGATCAAATGCATAAACTACCTGGAACAACAGAACTGAGTGAAGAGGCTGAAGGCATAACTATGCCAGCGGAGAGGGATGGAGTAGGGAGAGGTGGAGAAATGAAAGCTCTCCTGAAGGAGCAGGAAGACAAAAGAAAATGTGGTCCTCTCTATAAGTCTAACATTGCTTTTTGTGCAGATATTAGTATGCAAGAAAAAGCAACAAAGTCTGAAGAAGAATTGAAGTTTCTTGAAGCATGGCTTGAAACACCATGTCTTTATGAAGTCAACACAAAAGTTGCATTAATGAATGATGAAGACATCATTGTTGACGTTCAGATGGTTGACACTAGAAATAGTGAGAAGGAAAATTCTCCTATCCAACCTGTCATAATTCTGAGAAGGGCGAGAATAAGAATTCAAGCTTTCCTTCACAGGGGAAGAAATGAGGTGAAGATACAACACTACCTCATGGCAAAGAAAGTGAAGATGAAGCCTCATCCACAAATGAACAAATATGGGCTCTGCTGCAAGAAGACAAAAATGAAAGCTCTGTCTTTTACCATTGTAAGCCTAGCTGAGACTAAGGCTAGTAGGCGTCGTATGTCATTTGAGTTTTTTAGTGAACTCTTTCTCCATTAAGGGGGAGTGTTGGCATTAATGGAGAAAATTAAGCTTTCCTATGTTTAGGTATTTGTTGCTTTAGATAGGATTGAGATCCTATTTGTTAGGGAGTGGTTCAAACCACCTGATTGTGTGAAAGCCTATATGTACTAGGCTGTTCTCCTAATGTAATATGTAATAGACAGAGTGTGTATGAGTGTTTGTACACTATCCAGGTATCTCACATGGAGAGCCATTTAGATAATATATTTAGATTTTATCTTATTTTCATTGAATGAAACCTGCAAATTCTTGCCCATATAAACGGCCACAGGGTCCATTGACGAGGAATTATAAGCAGGGCCTATGAACACATTGGTAGTCCAGTCCTTGCTACCCCATAAGGCCCCTGGATTGATTGAGATTGTGTAGAACAAAACCAACCCTCCCGGTTCCATAACGAGCTTATGAATTTAGCGCAATATGTGTTCGTTGCACAGAACAAAAGGTTTTGTGTGTCTTACAAAACAATGAGCAAAACTGACAATAGTGGAAAGGTCAACAAAAATAGCAGTTATTGGTCTCCAAACTTATTTTAAGAAATTTACCAAAAACTACACTAAGTACATGTCATCGGAGCATATCTCAGAACATATTTTTATTTCAAATTTGATGTACTATGTAAACCATGTAATTGCACATACAACTTAGGTTGAATGGATGCAAGCTTTTTCAAGTTAACACAGTTGATGAGTTAGTAACTCATTTAGCTTGTAAGAAACGTATTTCTCTTTGTTGTTCTTTCTTCTTTGTTTGCGTATGCAAAATTTTTAAATTGGTAGGTGTTATTTTGTTTGTTGTAACTAAGAGGATTAGGATTATCTGAGTCTTAATTGGTCTTTTGTAGTGCGGTATTCTGAATATTCCTATAATCATAATTCTCTTAGAAATCTACAAATTGTTTAGAAATCTACAAATTGAGTTTGTATTGTTTTACTAGTTATTGTTGTAAGATCAAGGAAAAGACTAGAGCATTGACAATACAGGGTCATTTCCTCTAGGTCATTTAGTTATCTCAAAGATGTTGCTAGGAGGTCCAGAGAAAAGTCGATAATAATGACTTTTGGTAATATATGCTTAATGCAGGTTTGTGTTACCTCATGAATGCAAGTCCCTAAATGAGCTTACAACTCACCATACTTAGCTCATAAGGAAATTAAGCATTGGAGGAAATTAAACGTTGGAAAAGACAAATGCCAAAAGAAACATAGGGATTAACTAAAGAAAGAAGAAAACAAAGAATGGGTCCTAGCAACAAGGTCTGATTAGTTACCCATGTACAAACTCTCATAACCAGAGAAAGAGAGAAAAACACATAGGGAAAAATTCCCCCCCGCCCCCAAAAATAGATAAAGATTTTAGTGCTCAAATTTTCATGGAGCTAAAATTGTAGATCCCATAACGATCCATTGAATGGAAAGAACATAGGTTTGCTCCCATGAAGAAGTAGGAAATGTTGAAGTACCAAAACTTTGAAGATGTGAGCCATGAAACCTCAATGAGGTGGGTCGACCTTAGAAGTAGGATTGTTGCGGAGGCACACGGATAGAAAACACTATTAACTTCTTCCGAAAAAAGCTTCAGAGAAAATAGTACCATTAAAGAACCAGAACAAGGCTTCAAACAGAAGCAACAACATCAACCAACAAACAAACAATGAGGTTTGTAAGTATGGAAAATGTCATACAACACTCTTGAAGTTTTATGAACATTGTCACCATCACGCTATGAAAATTTTCAACAAATAAACAACAACAATATCTGCCACCATCTAACTCTCTCCCCCCTGCCCCCCAAACCACAATTGCAGAAAGAATGAGAATCATAGTCTTCATTATCAACGAATTTCCCTCCCTGAAACACAACTGAGGGAACAATGGCAATCAACAATGAGCAACAGATGCAACATGGAAATATGGATTCTACAAGCATTGGTTCAATTGATCCCACAACCATTCATCGATCCATCCACAGTTGATCTTGATGGTTGACACTGGTCCATGATTCATTCTCTCACGTCTCTTCTACAATGATCTGAATGTAGGACTTGTAATTGACCAAGAATGGTGATGCATGGGTAATTTCTTCTGAGAAGGATGTGCACATAGCTCAATTTTTGTTTTTTGGACTCAAAGTTGGGTGCCACAAAATTTTAATATGGAATGACACTACGAGCCATGTCATCAATATGTTTATCACATTTAACAAGAACATTTGCTTCAATCACCTCATAGTTGGATGTAGGTGATGAGGCAGCAGCAAGATTGTATCCAAAGCCCGCTCTTGATGTCTGCACTACAGGGTTAATAGGAGCAACAATTCCCTGTCCATTCGTCCCAAGTCCTCCTACGATATATCCCATTTTCTCAGCAATCAAGACCCAGTACCAGTGGTATCGTTTTCAAAACTAGGTGTGACAAAGGCATGTGATGAGTCATTATCATCAACATCGGGCTTCTAGCATTCAACATCATCAAGTGTGGAAGAAGGAGAGCTTGGCACCTTCACATCAATTGTCTCCATCTCAAATTTCTGAAGATGACTAACTTTCAATTCAAGTTCCTGCTTAGACTCTTGTAGCTTTTGAAAGATTGCATCCTTATGAATTAGTTGTTGAGACAAGACATCATAATCTTGTTTCAAAAAATGGTATTGCTCCAACATTGTTTCTTTTAAACAATTAACTTCCATCAAGGAGGTCAATTTTCTCTTGAAATTCATTGGCAAACATTTGGAAATATTTCTTTGTGTTTGAATCTAGATGTTCAACCTTCTTGATTTTATCAGCGATTGAAGTTTGCAACCTATTGTTAAGAGTTGCATTCTCTGCTTGCGATAAAGCTACCACTGACTGCAATTGAATGACCTCATTACCAAGTTTGTCCATTGCCTTCTTCTCACAAAAGTCCTACAAGCTTTTACCCATCTTGAAAAGACCGAGTTGAGAATGTATTGACCACAAAAAAAAAATTGATGACGGCAACAAAAGCTATTTTACACTTCCAAAAATGATACAAATCAAACTATTCTTCCAAAAATGATACAAATCAAACTATTCTTCTTAAATTTAGATATCTTAGATTTAGATAACTAGCCAACAAATAGCCATCACAAACCATCAACCCCAAAGCTTCTTTACACTTCCAAAAATAAATGATACAAATCAAACTAATCTAGTTAAAGTTTTATAACTACTATCCGTGCTCACTTTTAGTAATACGTTTGCCCTTTTTTTTAAATCAAAAGCAAACGTTTTATGAAGTTCCTTCCTTTTTCTTGACATGTGGGCATTCGGTTGGAAAATTCCAGGAACTGAGATAGAGTTTCTCAGCCTAGCCTCCAAATTGTGTTGAAAATTGTAGCTACACAACCGCCTTCAACCCATTGATGTTTCAGAACTAATAAAATGGAAACGCGTGGTCCATCTGTTTCTCGGCCTCCTTCGGCGATGGAAATCAGTATAACTTTACGGAAAACCTGTGTCGCTCACATCATCTTCAGTTTGAGCTCTGGTGCATTGAAATGCTGACTACGCTCTGCAAGAAGACGATCAGTACCCGTCCCACGCAGCTCTGCCAGATCCACCAATTGGGAGTTCCATCGGCACCAACTAACAATGGATTCATGTCCTCGCAAACAAGTAGCAAGACATTTACCAAGAACATGCTCTGCAATCTTCCCGAGTTTGAGTTGGACGTGACAGTCAAGATGAAGAGTAGAAGGAGAAGCACATACAGGAAATATGCTCTCGATAGCAACAAATTCAAAAAAATAATCAATAGAAAGAGACTGGAAGACGATGTAGCCGAAAAGGTATTTGTAACATATGCTTGACTAAAGGTAGATGTCTGACCAAAGAAATTAGACTGCCCGGCTGGGGAAAAATACCACCCTCAAAAGAAGTGGAATATATCTCTGTTTCCGCTGCAAGAGTCGAATGGGAAAGGCGATCTCCAGGAGCCTTCCGGTATATGGAACCCACAGATCGACCAGGAGCACGATGCATCTAACCATATCCCTCTCTCGCAAAGCCTGAAGCTGTGATTATCAGCTCAGATAATTTGCAGTAGTCCCACCCTTGACCCAGAAAAGCAGAATCTGAAATTAAAAAAACTATAAGATCTCATTGCTTCACCGTCAGAACCAAAAAGCAAAATCTGAAATTAAAAAAACTAAAAGATCTCATTGCTTCACTGTTAGAACCGAAAGAAATTGAGATCTATATTAGATGGAAACCATCATCTCTCATACAAATATGTAGACCTGGAATAAGAAATTTTGAGAACACACTTAAACAAAAACCAAAAATAACCATTTAAATCATTAAAAAATTAGGAAACTCCAAAAGGATATTTAGCAGGGCAGCTTGCTCTGATATCACATAAAAGTATTTGTGTTAATGTATATAAAAAGTTTTCATTATATAGTAATGAAGGAAGCTTAATATCCCTCAAGAATAACTATGACAATTGGACAGATTGAAGTCTTTATGTGACCTTACAACTCACCATACTTGACTTATAGGGAAATGAAGTCTTGGAAAAAAACAAACTTCAACATGCCCATCTTAAATATTTATTCATCCCCTCCGGGATGAATGTGAAAAAACACATAGAAGAAAAAACAAGTAGGAAATTGCTGAAGCATTCATGGGAAACAACCATAAAAAACTTCGTCCCATTATTTTCTCCCCTCAACATGGTAGCGAAACAGGTAGGGTAAGTGATAAGATTGTTAACTTCATCAATAACATTCTGATTGTTGCTTGGCAGGTTTTCAGTTGAAGGAATAACTTGAATGGTAACATGATATTTGTATGTTGTTCATAGTTCATTTTGTTCTCCATCAATTCACACAAAGTTGTAGCTGTTGATTCAATATGATTAACCATAACAATCTACACATTTGAATTTCCCAACACTAAGCTTCCCACGTTATCTACACATTTGAATTTTCCCAACATTGGCTTCCCAAGTTTTATGATGAATCATTAAACACACATTATATCCTGAAGTCAAAAAAATTCCATTTTCATATGCCTTTTCTTTGTATGAAGTCTCACAATCCAAAAAATAGACATTTTCTATCAACTTTCCAAATATGTAAGTCATACTCATATGAGCGATTGTAGAGTTTTGAGTATTGGGGAATCAAAACAAAACATCAACTTTTCTGGAGTTTTGGTGTTTGGAATCCATTTGCAAATAGCCTCACCCGTGTTCTTGCATATTTAAAAGTTAGTAAAATTTCCCAAAATTTGATGCTACATTATTACCCTTTTTAACATTTTTCTCTCATAACAATACATTTTTCTATCTTTAGTTACAAATTTATGGATCAATAAAATAGGAATCAAAGACCCTTCTTCTTTCACAATTTAGTGTTTAACACATCATAATAGTTGTTACCATTAGACACTCTTTGTTAAAAAATAATAGATCAATTTGTTGAAGGCATAAATCCTTCATATGAAAATAGCCTCGGGTGTTGTTTACACCAATGGAAATATGTCAATGAGAATAAAAAACACTGAAATATTGGAAATTACACATGAAATGTTGTATTCCACATTTAAAAAAAAATGTTAATCTTTGAAATAAGCCTTATAAATTTCAAGACCTTAAATCTCCAAATAAAATCTCACTCTTAAAATAATCTTACCCTAATCTTTCATAGTAAAAAAGACACATAATGATGAAAACATATTTAATGATCCAACTATATTGCTAGAAATTCACTTTAATAGGATCTAATAAATCTCTCAAGTTAAAATACCATTCATAGATGACATTGGATACTTATGAATTAGAAGAAATTACTCCATATTAATCATGTTCAATGTATGAATTTGATAAAATTGTATGCTTTTGTGCATTGCACTTTACTTGCACCTAGTCTTTCAAAGAAAATACTATTATAGCTAATTAAATGACTACATTTAAGAATAAGAATGAGTGTCAAATTATGATTCTGTTTTTAATGTTGTTGTGAATGATTAGCTCTACTCACATAATTATTGGTTTCAATTTTTTATAAATTGTAGCAAATCAATAATTATTTTGATATAGTTTTGGAAGAGTAATTATACTTTGATTTTGATTTGAATAAACAAATTAATAATTTGGAAAAAAAAAATATAAAATTATAAAACCAAGTTTATATTAGCTTTAACATTTTCACTATAACTTAATTTATATAAAAAAATATAAATTTGACATATTTTTATATATTTCATAATTTTTAATTGAAAATCTTATATTAAAAATAAAAAGTTTTACTACATGAAACATTTAATGATTAAGAAGTAATCTCCTATCATATTCAAGTATTTCAAGTATTTTATTAACTAAGAGTAGCAACAAATAAAGTATAATGTGATACCTTAACAACTACCTCACTAAATGAATAAATTAGAAAAGTTGATGAAAAAAATACTAAAAATAATGAAATTTTTATATTGCCCATTTGGTCGCAAATTCTTCCAATCCTTATTGCATCCCTCATCAATTTGTATTGCCCATATGGTTGCGGCTTCATCCAATCCTTAATTCATGTGTTTTATCAACGATGTTAATTCATTATTATCGATGCTTCATGCAAAAATATCTAGAATTAGATTAGATTCTAATCAATGGCTTAGATCATTTTGGCTTAATCCTCGTCTTCTTCTAGAAGTTTCACCATCAGTTTAATTAATACCATTTAATTATTTTAATTTCCTAAGTTTAGACTTAAGCACCCATTAAAAATAATTAATTATTTAAAAAAAAACTGTCTTTGGGTGGAATTTCCCAAAACGATTTCTGGGTATTCTCGAATACATGTGTCCAAGCCTCCCAACAAATTTTGAATCTTAGATCACATTCGATGCTTCTCGAAATCAACACTACCTCTTAGCGAGCAATGTGCTCTAGTAATGCAACTTGCTCAAGAATCACCTTGATTCTGTAACATCTCCCTCTGCGTCGCTAATGTTTGACATTATTTCCCACCAACTACTGCACAAATGTTGCATCTATACCACTGCTAACCCTGCTATTGCCAACACTGCATCTGTATTACAACCCTTGTAAATGTTGCATTTGCGTTGCTACTGGCTCTTCCACTGCCAATGTTGCATCTACACTGGAACCTTCTCCAATTGTTGTTGATACTGCATCAACAACGGAAAAGCATCCAAAATTATTGAAAAAGAGTCCAATATGATGTATCTATTGTTGGAGTTCTGACTGTTGCTAGTCATTGTGTTGTCACTGAAGCCACTATACTGCTACTGACTCTGCTCTGTGCCAACTACATTGCTACCAACACTAGCTCTGCACTACGATGATTCTGCTGCTCCTAGCCACTGCAACTGTCACTCCAACACTCCTCTGCATCAAATGACTCATTCCATCCTGCTAATTCTGATATGGGCTCCCGTAGAAAGGTATTGATCCAAGAGGTGGACTCCTCAAGGATCCTACCCATCTATAGTTTTTTCAAACTACACTACTAGATCACCCCACTTCTCCCATGGAGATATCTGCGCAATCATGGAAAACTTGTCCTCATCAATCTTTGCAGATGTAGCCTTTGGATCATGCTTCTCATCTTTGTCCTTCTTCTTGAGAGTAAACTACATAGCGTAGTGACCAAGTTCACCACACTTGAAACATTTGATCTTTGAGACATCCTTCTTCTTTCTCCGCTGCTCTTGCTGCCCCTTAGATGCAAGGGATGCATTCTCTTCCTCCTCCTTAGGATTTGTCCCACTGTTGCTACTGCCATCATGTTTGCACTTGACTAAGTCTTGACTCATCTCTTCGTGCTGAAGAGAAACCCACATTCATTCCCACTCCGACAATTCCTCTCTACCCAGGATACTATATAAAAACACTTGTCGTTCTTCTAAGACTGAATTTAGGGTCAACCTAACCATCTCTGTAGGTTAAGTTGTTGATCCTATAGCCCCCAACTAATGTTAGACTTTCTAAAGCTTTGACATGAATGAATCAATGTGTTCCCCTTTCTCCATCCTAGCTTATCTCAGCTTCTCCTCCAAGTACATCTTTCGATGCTTAGAAGATCCTTTATACAATGTAGCCAAGGCATCCCACATCTGTCGGGAAGTATCCTTGTCAGTAATGTGACACACTACATGATATCTCTCTTTGTCAAGGATCATTCGCTTGGCCTTTGCCATCTCACCCTTATACTTCTTGAGCGGATCTAGATCCACGGGTACAAATACCACACTGTCGACATAGGTTTTGAGATTGTGATCATCTAGAAGGTATGAGATCCTTGCCTTCTAGATCACATAGATGGATGCACCATCCAACTGATCCTAATCTCGCAACCCATGAGATGCCATCTCTGCCAACAAAATGTCGTACTACCTCCTCTCTCCTCTGCGCAGCTACTAGGCTGGCCTACACACTTCATGCTGAAGTTAATAGATCTACTCCTCTCTGCTGCTGCTCAACACTTGAGAAGTCAACTTCCTTGGCTAGGAACTCTTTGAGGAAGAAATTTACTCAAGTGTCTCCTTCCTTCTTTTGACATTTTTCTACCACAACAACTGCTATAGAAAATTGCATCTCCCTAGAAAATGCTCTGTGCTGAAGCTTTTGTTGCGTTGTTCCCTGTGCCACTAAAAAATCTCAATCTAGAAATATTACCTCTCCTTGACTCACTCATAGAGAGATATTCCACGAAAATCTTTCCCTCGTATCTTGGATTACGCAATCCCTCTGGGGATTCGATCTGCTGCCTATGCAACACTTCAATTTCCCTCCTCCTCTTCAGTGTTGGCTCTTCCGGTCTACTCCCTTTCTTGACTTGTCCTCTGATACCATGTGAAAATTTGGATGCACAAATTTCTACTGCAGCAACTGATTATGTTTCTTGTACTTGTTAATTATTGAACAAAATTATCTATTGTTTCCTACAGTGAACACCGAAACTAATACACTATAGCCTTCACCATTTAAATAAAATCCGAAACAAAACAAGAAAGAAACACAACACATGACACTGTTATTTTTGTACAAATGTCCTCGGAAAAACCCAATGCGGGAAAAACGATGCAACAGCTGAGGGTTTGTATTATTATGCAATAGTTTCTAAATACAATCTTTGGATGCCTAATTGGCTATCCAATACAGAAAATCTAACTGACAAAAATATAAGTGAGATATCGCTCACACTATCACTGGAAATCCATGACTTTTCTTGCCACTAAACGATTAGCACCTAGCTTCCTCTACACAGTTTCTATGCAATCATTGCACTGATCTACATCACAACTTCTGGGAACTACATCACTCCTTTGGTTGATCGATTTTCCTCTGGAAATTCGACTCCTTCCCTCCCGGTCTCACACCATAGCTTTTGGCTCTGAAACTCGACTTCTCTAGCAAATTCAAATCTCCTCTCAGGCTCTGTGTTGCCTCTTATGGATCTCTCTTTGCCTCCTCTATGATGTATTCCCAGATCAGAAAATATTCCTTCAGAAACTATCCTTGCCCCTCACTATAAGAAATCACTTCGATATCTTCTCTAACAACTGTTGCGCTACCCTTTTTGAGAAATTTGATCTCTTGATCTCTCTCTCTAATATATTTTCCAAATGCCCATCAAGCCTCCTCTTATAATATTCTCTTTGAGAACCAACGACCCAAATTAGGTTCTAATTAATGACTTAGAGCATTTTGGCTTGATCCTCGTCTTCTTCTAGAAGTTTCACCCGTAGTTTAATTAACACCCTTTAATTATTTTAATTTCCTAAGTTTAGACTTAGGAACCCATTAAAAATAGTTAATTATTTTAATAACACTGCCTACGAGTGGAATTTCCCAAAACGATTTTTGGATATTCTGGAATACATGTGTCTAAGCCACCCTGCCAATTTTGAGGCTTAGAGCACATTCGATGCTACCAGAAATGAACACATCATACAATAATCAAATCAAAAATCTCACGCTGCCATTGAATTTTGGACACTCAAAAACCCCTTTATAAGCTCTTCTTAAGCTCAAAAAGGTTAAAAATTGAGCAAGATATGGCTCTTGGAACCAAGCTCTAATATTTGTCTTGCAAATTGACAAAACCTGCTAATTGTTCTACGAATTCTGCCTTTACACAGTCTGCTAAGTGACAATTTCAGTTGGGAGCGACGAGATTCTTATTGCAAAAGGTGAAAATTTTGGCCTTTTTAATTCCGTCAATAACCTCCTTAAGTGCCAAAACAGTGTCACATTACGCCATGTCATCGGGGCTAAGCACCTACCCCTATCAGCTTAGCTCCCTGCTTCGAAGGTTCTGGTTTCTTTGCATTGATAAGATCAGGGGCTTGACAAACTTCCTACCCCCTCCACGGGATTCCATGGTAATGGTCACATATATACTGCCGAGAACTGAGGGTCAGGGCATATTCACCCACGCCCTCTGCCATAGCCTCCACCGAGTGGTCTCGTGGGTGTTAATGTATATCGGGGCCATGGCTAACTGCCCACCCTTGCCGCTAGAGCCCTTGTTTGTGTCCGTTGTTGGTATTATGGTCTAACACGTGACCAGGGTTGGGGCCATGTGCCCCCACCCCTCCCAAAAACGTCGAAACCATGTCATAATAAATATAACCTCTACCCCATGTACAATAAGAACTAATGCGGGGCATAGTTGTAAGGTTGTAGGTTGGTTTTCTAGAGGTCTAGTGTTTGAACCCCGCTAAGGCCCTTCGACCCTTATAAAAATAAAATTCCAACCATAGTGAGCCACGCGCCACCCTCTCATTGGGCCACATGGCACCTGATAATTGGCCCATCACAGCCAAACCAACTAATGACATTGAGCCACCTGGCCTCGTATGAAACTAACATATGTCGAGCCGGGATTGGTCCTCCTATCTGTCGTATGCCCGGTCAGCATGCTGATGTCACCATGCCATCAGATGTATGGTCTACCCAATCAACAACCCAGTCAACTCTATTGTTGACTTTTTAGCTATTGGGCCAAAATTTAAGAACGTGATAACTTCTGAGGTGATTCAACCGGTGTTGGAATAAGGATGACGAGCACTACAATTTGATGCTAGTTTTGGGAGATTCTGAGCACTTTCATGTTTTGAGCTTATCTTTGATCTCTAGATCAAGAGTAAGTTGACCAGTGATGCAAAGGAGATACTAGTTCTTAGGGGAGTGAAAGTATGAACCTAATAAATTATTTCTCATATGTGCTTTACCTTGCTTAAGGGTCTTTAAGGAACCTTACCTCCCTTAAAGCCCTGATGGAATTTTATTTCAAAGCCAAGTGTTTGCAAATGAATGTTGAAAAACCATGCCCCTTACTTCTTTGTCTTTCTAATTCCTCCCTAATTAGGTTGGAAATGTGCTTCCCTTTTGAAAGAAAAATAATTGGGATGGATTTTAGAATAATTGAATATCTCTAGATTGTTTGTGGTTGTTTAAAAAGGTTGAAGTTTACGGCTCTCGGTGGACTAATAGGATTCTTTACAAGGGAGAGATACTAATCTTGTTGAATTCCATCTTGGAATGGTGTGTGAAAGCTTCATGTGATGGAAGATTCAAAGTTGTTCATTAAGCAAACCTTTAAGAAAAGAATTGGAAGGCGTGCTTAATATTGATGCCCCTTTGAAAAGAAAATTACTATATGGTTTGCTTTAGGTAATAAGTTTTGACTTGGGATAATGAGCTAAAATGAGGATGGTTTGGTCGAAATAGATACTAGCTGTGCAAAATAAATCTAGTGTCATTTTCTCACATTTTCATTATTGCACCTATATAGTGCAAGTCTTATGTATAGTGAAGCCAAATTGACATCAAAAGTCCTTTTGGTCAAAGGGTATGTTGGAAGATTATTTGGAAGAATGGTTGGTGGACAAGTTAGTGAAGCAATATGAAAGTTTTCCTTGGTGGGTGTTGTGCTTCTTTTTCCCCAAAAACTTTTTATTCATATTAGATATGGCCAAGAAGAGGCTCAAAAAATAGGGACGAATTCACAACCTTGTCCACTTTTCTTAAGGTAGCCTTAGAAAAAGGTGTGTGAAAGCTTCAAGCGATGGGAGATTCAAATTTAGCAATTGATCAATCCCTCAAGAAAGCTTGTGTGGAGGGCATGCCTCAAGACGTCCAAGAGTCCTACATCCCAAGGGAGCTTATAAAAGAACATATCAACTATAGAAAGAAAACATCTCACCCTATTGGGTTTTTAGTTTGTATGATTTTTTTAATGGTGTGGAGTTCGATTTCATGAAATTTCATTTTTTTTTCTTGATATAGATTATAGATGTACATATAAGAGGGATTTTCTTTTTGCATAAATGAAGACTAGTTGTAGGTAGTTTCAAGATGATGATAGACATATATACTAGATGAATTTTATTTTTGTATAATGGAGGAATGGTTATAAATAGCTTCAAGCTACATGATTAATTAAATTATTAATCATTTTTTAGTTTGGTTGTGTATAGTAGTCAAAAGACTTGTGAAAGAGTGGTAAGTCCATTAACTCATATTTAAGGTGGATTGAAAAACCAAGCACACCCCTTTCAAATTTAACAACATGTATTCCGATTTTTTATAAATATAAGGATTTTTTACCTATGAAAATAAAATTTTTAATTTTTTAATTATTTTATTTTTATTTTTTTTAATAATTTATTTTACTGATATTATAACCATAAATTATTGTAAATGGAAAATAAATTTAAATTTATTATTTTTCAATACTTCAAAATTTTTATATATCATATTTGGAGCTAAAGGCGCTCCCAATATAATTGCAACTTATGATGTTGTAAAACCTTATGTAATGTAATGTTATTTGGCTCGGCCAAATTAAAACCAACATATATCCATCTTAACTTCGGATCTATCAAGTGTCGAGAGGAATCAAATTTCTCGAGGTGTAAATCTTTCGTAAAGTTTTGTAATCACAAAAAGATGTTTCCACCTTGAGGACTTTGATTCCTCTTGCTGCTTGTTGGGTAGCGGAGGCCTCGCGTAATAGTTTTGGGGTTTTAAGCCTATAATTTAGTGTAATAATATTGTAAATCTCTGAAATGCACAGAGCACGAAATGTATTAGGTCGAGTCAAAGGGTTGTCCTTCCAGAAATAATATAGAATAATAAGAAGTAAGTTGGCCTGCCCATGGTCTGCGAACCATGCGAATGTATAAATAAAGTGAGGCTCTAAGGGTAGAATGTAGTTCTTATTTTTGGTTAATCTAGAATGTATGGGTTTGTGAAGGCAATAGTGGATCTAGGTCTATAAGACTGAGTCGGGTTGGATAGTAGTGCAATAGGCTCTGCAGCTGTGTGCACAGAGGCTTGGTAGAGTCTGCAGCTGTCTGTGCGGACCCCTGCAGTTGAGTGCGCAGGGTGGGAAGTGGATTGTACTGAACGAAGATATCAATAAAGCTAAGTTGGTTTTGAAATATTGGGTTGTTTATGAAATATTATGGATCTAGTTAATTTCTAGTTTATATATCTGTTTGATCTATGCGCTTATGCTTATGTTCTGAGTTTATGCAAATCTATACCAAATCTGGGTGTGCGCACTAGTTATCTCTATTAAATGTTTGCTTAAAGACTGTAAGAAGTAGATTTGATCTATAACAAACTCATTAAGAATAAGTATTAAGGAATTTCCTTGTTTCAGATCTACACGGACGCAGAGTTGTACGAGGCCATAGATCTGTTCACGAACCTCCCAAGAACACATCTAGACATCTCAAGGGTGTGGAAACCTAGTTCCAGCACCCTCCCCTACTACCTCGGGTGAGATTTCAGTCTGTGCTCTGCGGGCTGTTGCCAAAAGGGCTGGTAGGTACAGGATTTGTTTGGCTAATAACTCTTCCGAACCTGGGTCAGGCCCCAATAAGCCAACAAATGGTTTTGTTGTCGGGACCGGGATTTGCCTAAGGGGTGTCTGGTGGTGGAATTTTGAAGACTTACGAAGAAAGAGATTGAATATTGCTTGGATCAGAAGTGGTACGAGGTCGTAATAGGCCCTAGCATACTTGCGTATAGACCAGGAGTTAAAAATTACAAGCGCGATCAAGCTGTCGGTATTCAAAGGAGCAGGAAGTGAAGATCCAGAGCAGTTTTGGTTTGTAGTAAGGATAGTGTGGGAAGTGCACGGAGTTACGGATGATAACATCAAAAAGGCTACTTTGGTTAGTCCATTACAGGACCGCGCATTGACATGGTATATAAAGCACTTGAGTGATCACCCAAATGTGGGAATAGCAGAGATCCGGGAGGCATTGAAAAAAGAGTTTAGCTGGCCGAACTAAAAAATGCAGTGGATCATCGGGTTCAAGGAGATCATGATGATGTCGGGTGAAACCCCGTGGGATCTAAATTAAAGATTGAAAAGTACAATCCGTGAGGCGAACATGTTGTCAAATGTGCAACACTATGCATGGTTTGTGGCATCATTAACACCATATCTGAGGATGGCGCTGTCACAACGAAAGATCTCAACCCAGGCTGAAGCATTAGAGACAACAATGAGGTTGCATGAAATTCCAATACAGGATCCGGAGTTGGGAGTTCAACAAATCCACGTGAAAATACAAAACTTGTGTTTAGAAATGCATAATTTAAAACAAGAAAAGGCTCCCCGCCCAGAAGCACGGGAAGAAGTGTGGTGCATGAAATGAAAAGGCCAAGATTATGATAAGGATCATTTTCTGATATTCACGAATAATTTGGTAGGGGGGGACCAATGCAATTGTGACCAAAGGCACAGGTAGGGCCAAACGCAACGTTGTTGCTCTGGTGTGCAATCTGTCAAGTGGGAGGAAAGCACACCACCGACAACTGTCACCTACTGCAAAAGTTTACCCAGAACTCCCAGAAGCTATTTTGCAATTTTTGCAGATCAGTGGGCCATGATGAATGGAACTGCCGAAGTTATGAATTATTGATGGATTCAACACCTGCCTACAGGATGCAGACTGAGGTGCGAGGTTAGGATCAAGCTACAGTGGTGGCATGTGGTGGGTTCTAGGGGCAAGGACAAGGATGGGGAATGGGGCAAGGAAGGGGCCACGGGCAACTAATCTACTATAACTGTGGTAGACTAGGACACTACGCGCGGGACTATACCAACTCGACCAGAATATCATGCCCTTACTACAAGCAGTTCGATCATGAAATGATAGATTGCCCCACATTGATAGCACAAATACGTGAGAAGAGGGCAGTGCAAACTAAGAAAATGTAGAACGTCCAAATGATGAGGGCCAAACCATGCATGGAAGACCCCAAAGTGAACATGGTGCTCAGAAGTGGCGCATCCACAGGGGAGGATAAGAGGAAAGTAACCAAGGATGATGCTGAGGTTCATAAGGAGACAGATCTGGAAGCTAGGAAGAGCTTCGCGGAGGTCTCTACCCCAGGTAGTAAGGATCAACTTGAGTCGGAAAGAGATCCCTTGATGCTAACTACCTTTTTAGAGACATGCATGAAATTGCTTCATGACAATAGGGCGGTTAAAGGATTACAAGAATTGATAACTAGGTGCATAGGGTCAGGTGAACCTTGCGTGGTCTGAAAATTGGGAAAACATGCTTCACGGACTGGGTGGGAAGTGTGGTTAATGGCGCAGATTGGCAACTATGAGATGGATCAGATCATTCTAGAATTGGGCTTAGATGCAAATGTACTACCTAAACAGACTTGGGAGCGCATGGGCAAGCCCACACTACAATGGTCTCTAATTCAATTGTGGATGGCAAACCAACAGAGGATCCTGCACATGGGAAGACTGCAAGGAATTACAGTAGATATAGAAGGCGCGAGCACCTAAACGGACTTTGAGGTAATAGAAATCATGGATGAAAGTAGCCCTTACCCTGCGTTGTTATGGATAGACTAGGCCACCGATATGAATGGGGTTATTAATCTAAAGAAGCGGAAAATGATATTTGAAAAGAAGTCACTCCGCGTAGTCATTGTTAAGCGGATAAATCATTCTTGTGGACAAGATCAATCTCCCTAGTATCAATTGATATCTAGCAACAAGAAGGACAATCAAATCTACCTTTCTCTAAACATATTACGATTCACCAATAAAAACTAAGAGGTGTTTTAGACCCTACCTTAAGTCCAACGCTAGTTTGTGGTAGCCTTGCTCCAACAACTTCAAAGAGTTTCCTTTTAATAACCTGCAAACACAAACAAGCACACATCAAAGAACACCTGCATAGATAATATAATAAATCATGTTCATCATAGTGATCAAGGAGTCTATGAAATAAACCATTAAACACAACTCATTGAGAAAAATAAACTTGATTGTATTAACTTTAACAAAGAAGAACTTTACAACCTTGGTGCCTTGATGCTGTACAAGCTCTTCCCAGGGTTCAGGCAGGAATCTGCTCTACTTTGACAAGCCTCACTCTCTCCCAAATTAGATCAAAAGGTATGTGATCTTTCCTCTCAAAAGCTCAATTAGGAAGACTAAGTTCGAGCAGCATTTACTCTAAAAATAATTAGCTTTCAACCTCCCAAGTAACCAGCCCAAAGCTCCATTTTATAGGGCAAGGGAAGGAGGTTACAGGTCCACCATTGAAGGGATAAAGTCCTCCTTCAAGGGGATAAGCTCCTCACATCAAGGGGTTAGCTCCTTAAGGAATGGGATGCATACACCCTTAAGGAGCGAACTTGCTAGTGCAAGATTCCCTCTAGAAGCTTCCAGAATTGACTCAAAGTGAGTTTTTAAGAACAAACTTGCGCCTTTTTAACTTTTACAGGGGTTCGCACCCATAAATGCAGATACAGAGTGGTTAGGTGCATAGGGGACATGACCAATGGGTGCGTACTGCAGGTAATGCTAAGAGAAAGTGCGAAACGAGAGTTTTAGAGATTTTTAAGGACTTTCTCTCATTTTCAAAGCTTGATGTGTAGAGCTGAGGTTTAAGACTTGCAAAGTAGGTATGTATGAGTGTTGATAGATTCACACAATTTATAGAAAGTCATGGTGACAATTGTTCATGTAACAGATTGCCCCCTAAAGTGCGAAGTCTGTAATAGATGAGGATGGTTTTCGTCATTTAAGAAGAGTGAAGTACTTTATCATTTCAAGGATCTCCTGTGGATACCCCGATCGGAACCTGTAAAAACATTCAATGCAATATTATATATATTATTAATATTATATATATATATATATATATTTATATATTATGATCATATCATTGCTGGGTAGGCATTCCCATACTCAGATCAAAACTGACTAGAAACTATCTAAACTGCTCTGATACAGGAATGATTTTGTAATAAATCACAAGTATAGACATATGTAGACATAGTATGGGTGCAACCATCTGTTTATGAATAGTCCACTGTATAATGAATAACAAAATTCCTTGCAGCCTGGATGGTGGAAACTAGATCCAGGGTCTTCATTTTTGCTTCCCAAACTAGTACGATTCTATCCATGTGAATGAATGTGTCGAAGTTGAACATGGTAGAAACCACTTGATTACCAGTGAATGATGTAAACTGTTAACAAGTGTGAGAGGAACCACCAATAATTTCAATGGCCCTTAAGGTACTCAGTACAATCCATGAAATGTGAATGAATGAGTCGATGTTGAACACATCACAGAATCCTTTGATCGAAGTTCAATGATGCAACATGTCGTCAAAGGCGAGAAACCTACCATTGAGGCATGTAGATTCCAAGGTACTAACGATTTCTAGATCATCTTTCTAGATAATGAGTTGGGATCGACAAAAAGCGATCCGTTGTAGGCAAGCCCACAACACGAAATCATAGATCAAGTTTTGAAGAAATATATTTAGCAAGGACTAACTCAGGGATGGTCAAGATGGATGACATATATTTTGCAAATGAATGGTTTATTTGAACTGACCTCTTGAACACATAATGACACTGCAGATAGTTCGGTTACAATTGACCCAAAGCTAGTACCCAGAAACCGGCTGAAGACTTTCAATATGGTTTGATTAATTGTTAGGAAAAGCATTTCCCAACCCAAGTGAATGAAAAGTGTCATGTTCAAGAGTGGTTAACTTCTTTTAAAAAGACAAAGTATAACAATCAGGTTCATTTTCCTCTCTTTTCCCCCACCATTTCTAGCAAGTACCTCTTAATTTTTGACAAGCTTGAGGAGGATAATATTTGCTTGGTTATAAGCTCATCCTTCGGATGAGTCCAACTTAGTTTAAGATTCGAACCCTAATAAGGAGTTGTATGTTCCTGTTTGTAATTGAACAGGTCCTTTACTGTTAAATTTTAACGAGTCTAATATAGGAGAAACTCGACGTTTTTCAATTTTAGGGAGTTAGAAGAAAAACTTAAGAGAACTCCATGGTTGTCCTTTTTCGTAAATTTGTGTCTCCCAAGCTCGAAAATGTATAAAATAATACTTGAGAGAACCGCTTGACCATTACAATCAAGGAGTACTTTTCATAATTAGTGTCTTCAATCTGAAAAATAAAAAAGCGATCGAAAACACGTCGTTTTATTACCCATATCGAACTTGAAATGACAAAAGTCCGACAATCTTTTCATGTTTATACGATCAGAAAAACGCTATAAGTGGTCTGTCCTTTTAATTCCATTTTAACAAGTTTAAAAAGAAAAAATTGGAAATCTTTTCATATTTTACGAGTCATAAAAGAGCTTAAAGAGGACTCCTATATTTTTTGTTGAAAATAATCATTTCTCCCCGAACACCTAATATTTTGCACAAAAACTGCAAACATTACTCATATCTGTTTAAAAATTAATAAAAATGTACCAAAAGTGACCTTTTTAAAGTAAAAAATAAACAAATTAAAATTTATTTATTCAAAAAATCTTATAAAAAGGGCTTTTGCAAGTTCATTTTCATCGTTTGACTTTGGAGTAAAAAGAAAGAGCTTTTGGTAAGAAAACTTCCTATGAATATTACGGAAAATCCGACCGCTGGAATCGAGAACTGTCCTCTTCAGGTAATTCATATCATCCCTGACTTGTATTTCATCTATTTCATTTTCATTTTTAGGGCTTTAAAATTCATTTTTTGAGGAAAAATTTGGTTAAAAATCGCCCGCGGTGGTTGCGCAGACGTACCATGTGTACCCTATGAACCTCGACTTTTTCGTACAAACGAAAGAGTCGGGGTCCCGCACCTGCCCTTAAGGATGAGTGCGAACTTACGCACTATCCCTAACTCGGCGGGTGCGAACCCCGCGAAACGCGTTTTGAAACCCTATATTTTCTCATTTCCGCCCAAACGTTTTGAAATTACAAAATTCTAAACCGCCTATTTTGCAATGCAGGTACACAAGATGCTTGTTTGGCGGGAAAGATAACACGAAGATGTGGATCAAGCCACAATACTCCGTCCACCTTCAATACAGGCTTTAAGAGCATGCAGACTACTGAAATTTTGGGCCATACCTAGCATGAGGGCACAGGTAGACTTTCTACAATGGCTGGTAGACAGGTGGAGCACGCAGGTCCAATGTTTCATTATTGGTGGCCACCAACTCGAAATCGAGCCTGAGGAAATTTACTTTTTGACTGGTTTGCTGAAGAGAGGCGAAGGATTATCTCTATTCGGATCTAGGCCAGGTGGCCAGTCTGTCACTAGTCTCCGACTAGAGTTTTGCAATGTCCAAACTGCGGAAAAACGGATAGATGTTAAGACCATCACCCATCCTGAACTTAAGTGATCACATTTACTGTCACCAGACTATGCGGAAGTGCAACATTACATCTAGCTACCGGTTCCCAAATGCGCATGGCAGTAGACTGCTTCCGAGGCACCATCTTCAACTGGTACAATGCTGTGTTGGCCAATGTGAAAGGTCAACTGAATAGGGCAAAGAATGGACAACTAAAGAACTTTGGATATGGTTACTTAGTTGTGAGCTTTGCCCTAGAGAGGGTGCCTATGCTGGTTCCACAACAACTTACCATTGAGGCTAGACTTCCCCAGGATTATGCGCTGGGTTGCAGTCATGGCCCGCCATCTTGAGGAGGGCACTGAGGTTGCTCGATTCCCACCTGAGTATTTTCGCTGGTTGGGAAACCAACTTTTCATGATACATGATTTTCCATATGCTGGGATGGATTATCGTGGTGATCCAGACATGGCTCTTCCACCAGGAGAGCAATGGGATGATATAGGCAAAATTGTTTTCAACATTTTCTAATTTATATATATTTTTTGTTTTTTTTTTTTTTAAATCGTCCAAAAACTAATAGTAAAATGTTTTAAATGCAGATGTGGGTCTACAATGACCAGCCGCTCTCCCGCCCTATGAGAGAAGACACCCTGCTACTGCGGCACCAGCCCCACAGGATCAATCAACAGAGACCTTGGCTGAATTGGAGAGTCATCTAGAGCGCTTAACAGTAGATATTCCGGAGACTAGCATAGATGATATTCCTCTTAGGCTTCAACGCTATGTGATTGGGGTCCCAGGACCTTTTAGGAGGTTCTTTTGTAGGGTAACCCGAGTGGTGGTTTCTTATCGTGATCATCATCAGGGATAGGATGATCGCCTTTGTAGACTTCATATTTATATCTTTTTGTGCTATCATTTTTGCCGATCATAAGGTGTTTTTCAACCTATGATTGAAGACGATGTATATTTTGACACACTTCTATGCTATGATATATCACTATTACTGGTTATCTTGTATAACATGTTTATGGAATGCTTTTAAATTTATTGTCTTGATTATTGCAAATGTATATTTAACATTTGAGAAGCAACTGCATCTGCTAATGTATTTAAATATCTTGGAATATGGTGATATTCAATGTAGTCAAATTCACGTTCCAAGAGGCGAACTCTCAAAAATAATATTAATAATACTGGATTTCTAATGCCATAAACCCTGTTAAGCTGTAATACAACGAGTTCAGAATCTAACCTTATAATCAAACTCCGAATCCCAAATGAGATGGATTCAGATAATAATTCAATCACTTCACTATACTCTACAATGTTATTGGTTGTTTGACCAAGGCTTACCCCATGCATAGATACTAACTCGTCAAAGGGTGAATAGATAACCCAAGCTACGAAAGAAATATTCCGTGTACTACGACAGGCACCATCAGCAAAAGCAATGTATGTTTGAGAAGACGTCGACATCTGCAATATCAAGAGTAAAACCAAGATAAGCAGGAATAATGACAAAACACACTCTAAACTAGGCACACTCTGTAATCTAAAACACACCAAATAGAAAGAAATATATTCTAACCAGAATCTCCACGCCAAACCTTAAGAATAATATATTTTCAGATAAAGCCCATTTCTGGGTTTACCTAAAGATACATCGTCAAAATCTACTAATTCATAGGCCCCTTTGGCTAGCTTTCGCTTAACAACAAAAGGACCATGCCACATGGGTACGAATTTTCCAGCCCCTAGCTTATCGTTAGCTTGATCGTATAATAAAACTAGGTCCCCTTTCGAAAAATTACGAGGTGTAACATTTCGATCATACTGAGATTTAATCCTTTTTGCGCGAGTCTCGATTGCTAAAGCAACATCACATCGATTTTCATCTAATTGAGCTAAGTATGACAAATGTTTTTCCTCTTTGGAAGTGGCTGCAAGTAATTCTATGGCTATTTGCAATGACAGAATTTTGCATTCAATAGGTAATACGGCTTCCAACCCGTAAACAAGCTAAAAAGGAGTGAAACCTGTTGATGTTTTCACTGAGGTTCGGTACGCTCAAAGCGCTGAAAATAACATGTTATGCCAATTTGATCGATGAATACCAATGATTTGTCGGATCATGGTGACTAGAACTTTGTTGATTGCCTCAACCAAACCATTAGCCTGTGGGTAATATGGAGTAGAGCTGTTATGATGCAGCCCAAGTTGATCTGCTAGCTCAGTCATCATGATGTTTCGGAAATGACTCCCATGATCAGTGATAATCGCTTGAGGAACACTGAACCTAGCAATTATATAATTGAAAACGAAAATAGCAGCAGTTTTTCCGTCTGCCAAAAATGTAGGCATCGCCTCGATCCACTTGGTAAAATAATCTACCGCAAGGATAATATATGCATGCCCCCCAACCGAGTGAGCGTTACATGTAATAAAATCGATACCCCATTTTGCGAAAGGACCAATGGCAATTATAGGGTGGAGAGGAGCAAGTGGAGCACGCATCTTTCGATCAAAAATTTGGCAATTGTGGCATTTTTGGACTTCATATATACAATCTTTAAATAGCGATGGCCAGAAATAACCATCGTGCAATATCTTTTGGGATGTGGCATACCCAGACATATGATTGCCACACGCTCCAGAGTGACAGTCATTTAGAACCTTTTCAGCTTCCTCATGAGTTAACATTGACGAAAAACAGAATCCACTCCACGACGATAAAGTGTATCTCCAATAATGTTGTACTGTTGGGATTGGAAACATATTTTCCTTCATTGAGAACGTGAAATTTTAGGCCGAAAAGATTGGGTTTGGAGATAGATGATTATATCCCCATACCATGGATCAAGAGTACTAATAAGAAACAAAGATTCATCCGCAAGGGATTCTTTTGCCACAGTTTCGGTATCAGTACGCGAGAAATCACACATTAATTCTGCAAAAACCAAAGACTTTTTTGACTTAGATTTTTCAAATTCCAGGTCAAATTCCTGTAGGATAACGATCCATTTGGAATAGTTGCCCCCTAGCAATTGTTTAGTCAAAATATACGTCATAGGGTTACAGTCAGAAAGTACTGTGGTTTTGCGTAGTAGAATGTAGTGATGAAAACGTTGGACAACTTGAATAGCTGCCAGGGCCAACTTCTCCACATGTGAATACTTAAGCTCACTTGGGTTCAAAGTTTGACTAAGATAGTAAATCACATGTTCAACATTGAATTCATCTTCCTGAACTAAAACCATTCCAATGGTGGAATGAGAAGCGAAGAGGTACAAAAAGTAATCCTGGTTGTAGTTGGGAGGATGCAATAACGGTGCATGGGTCAACGCATGTTTAAGTGCATCAAAAGATTTCTGAGCTATCTCATCCCAAAAGAATGGAGTGCTCTGTTTTAACAACTCGGTAAAAAATTTCATTATCTCAGCGTAGTTAGGAATGAATCGATGTAAAAATTTTGCTTTCCCTTGCAAACTTTGGAGTTGGCGAAGAGTCGAAGGCGGAGGTAATTTAACAATGGCTTCAACCTTTGAGGGATCGACAAAAATGCCAGCTTTTGAAACAACAAATCCTAGTAAGTCACCCGTTTCTATATAGAAAACACATTTGTGTGGATTCAACCTAATTCGATAATGCCTACATCTCATAAAAATGGCTTGTAAATGAGTGAGATGGTTAGCTCTACATAATCAATGAGCAGGTTAATCATCGAGATAAGGTTGCACAATGTGCTTGATGTCGTGAAATGTGTAAGACATAGCCCTTTGAAAAGTTGCTCCAGCGTTCTTCAATCCAAAAGGTAATTTGCAATAAGCAAAGGTCCCCCATGGACAATTGAAAGTCGTTTTTGGTTGATCAGCAGGGAGGATGTTAATTTGATTGTAATCGGAAAATCCATCCATAAAGGAGAACATTTCACTGCCGGCACAATCATCAATTATTTGATCGATATAGGGAGTTGGATAATTGTCCTTTGGACAGGCTCGATTAATATCCCTATAATCAATACATATTCTTATCATTCCTTGCTTTTTGTTAACAGGAATAATATTCGATACCCAATCTGTTAAAGGAATTGGATATATGAAACCTGATCGAAGTAATTTCTCAACTTCAGCTTTAATAACAACAGCTTTTCTTGGGTGTATCTGACGCAAACGTTGCCGGATTGGTTTAGCCTCCGAGTAAGTTTTGAATTCATGGACAACAATTGATGGATCGATTCCTGGCATTTCTTCATATGACCAGGCAAACACGTCATGGAATTCTTAAAATAGGGCTTTATAAGTTTAGATTTCCTCATCTGTACAAGAAGCACCTATATGAATGTTTTCAATAATTCTGGGTTTCATTGAAATGGCAATAGGAATGTTCGAGAAATGTTTCCCAAATTCAGCTCAGAATCAGGATGTTTCAATGGATTTTGTGGTTCCTTGACATAATCAGTGGTAAAAATAGATGAGAAATCATTTTCAAAATGATCAAGCTCGGGTAAAAATGAAGATTGATGATGAAGATCTTCCCATGGTAAATCATCAACAAATAAAATCTCATGGATCTGCTCATCAGTATGAACAGGTTCAGAAAAGGTTGTTGAATCTGAGGTTGAGATTGAAAGTGACTCCCCATGGACCACATTCATTGGATCAATTTCGGTTGAACTAGAGTCGGAAAACAACTGTACCGCCTGATATGCAACTTCAAATGGACTTAAGGGCATGGCATCACCAAATGAGTCCACCTCAGAATCGGAAGGAATGATCCAAGGATCATCAAGAACAATAATGTCCGATGAAATCATATGAATGGTTGCAAAAGGAGGTGATACGTTCGGAGGAGGAAAGGAAAAACTTCCTAGCAAACCAGAACATTTGACTAATCCCACCCCAACATCCTTATAAGGGATAGTTGTTTTACCGACATGTTGAATACTCTTAGAAGAGGTTGGGTCAGATGAAAAGTAAGCCAACTGATCTATTGTAACGATCTTTCCAGTATGAGGGAACTTAATGAGCCGAAAGACCGATGAAATAACAGCAGTCATCGCGTAAGACCAACTGCGACCCAAAAGAAGGTTGTAATCTAGAGGGGCATCAACCACCTCCACATCTAGATTAACAGTTTTACCTTCTACCCCTATAGGTAAATCCTGTAGAACGCCATAAGGATGAAACCCTCGGCCGTCAAAAGCCTTCAAAATCATCGAGGATTGGTTAGTGTCGGAGAACCAAGCGATTTCGAACACGAAATCGATATAATACACGTTGAAGCTCCCTCATCAATCACAGTCCAAAAGCAAGGCCTGTTTTTGACTAACACTGGGATCTAGAAAGCCATTTTGATGAGGTAAGCGAGGTGTACTATTTTCTAAATCGAAGATTATAAGGTTGGAATCCTGAACATCAACAGCTCCTATAGCAAGCAAAAACAATTTACACTGTGTTGGACATGATTGCAACACCTCCAAAGCTAACATTGCTGAGGGGATATAGCTATATCTTCAACAATGTTATATTTCTGAGTAGCTCTCACATGTGGATTGAAAGGTGACTTCCGAAGTATAACTTTAGCATCCTGTTTGATTACTAAGTCTGGATTAGGTTTCTCGATCTGTAGCGGATCAGAACTAGGAGGAGTTGAAGTTGATGGGTTTGAACTAGAAGATTTTGGTTCTTTACCACCAACAGAATTCTTACTTCCATAATCTTGCGATCGCATCGCAATCCTGACATGGGACATCATCATAATTGGTTCTTCTGAGGCATTTGAGGAAGAACCTATCATCTTACTATCTTGAGTGGGAAAAGGATCCTTCAAGCCAACAGGCATTTGAGAACCTTTGACGATTTTCGAAACCTCAACTCAATGTGGACAATCTCTTGTAAAGTGCTCCTCATCACAGATGAGACAAGGATGGTGAGGTTTACGTTTCTCGTAAGTAGATTCAATTTTTTTTTTTTATTTCTCTTTTGAATTTTGCTTATTTTTCTTCTTCCCTTTCTTTTTACTACCGGATTTGGATTTGGCCGTAGAAGATTCTACAACATGAATATCGGCAGGAACTTCAGCGGAAGCTTCTCCTATCGGGGAATCTGGTAAAGTTATAATAGGAGAAGAATTATTTGCAGATTTCCTCTTACTTTTGGTATTAATTGTACCAATCATACCATCAACGGCATGAGACCCTGAAGGAGTTGCAGTTATTTTATTTTGTTTCGGAAGATCAGGGATTTTTTCGTGTAAAGTACCCGACTGCGTATAAACTAAGTCAAGGTACTGAGCTTGAGCAATTACTTGCTCTTCAGTAACTACTCCAGCCTTAGCTACATCCTCAGTGATTTTTGGTAATAAGGATTTAACAAACCATTCTGCCAAAATTTGATCCGGGATATGAACTTTCACTAAACGTCGTCAACGTCGCCATTCATGAATATGGTCTAAAATATATGTAGACGTTGACTATTTTAATGAAGTTAATAATTCGTGCCATTGTCATATCTGATAGGCAACTGAAAATGAGTCAAGAACGAAGTAGCTAACTGACTAAAATTATAAAAAGAGCTTTGTGGCAACTCAATGTACCACTTAGCTGCAAGACGAATTAGAGTGCGTTGAAAAAGCCTTAAGCGAATTGAATCATCTATAATGGAATTTGATGCACACCAGAGGTGATAGGTCATCACATGGTTCGACGGGTCCTCTCCAGGTTTACCCTCAAACTTGGGAATATCACTGGGCAACTTATTAGGCATTGGCGGCCAGTACATAAGATAATAAATTGGATTGTTCATAAGGCGTGACAAGTTAGGTAAATCCAAAGTTTCGATGAACGATAACTGACAGTTAGGGTCTTGAAAACCTTGGGACACAAGACTAGCTCCAGGAGGAGGATACCCAGGATAACCTGGAATTGGATTTGCATTTGGAATATTATATCTGCCCAGAAAACCAGGATTAACGAGACCAAACTGGGGTTGTTGAGATTGACGTTGTTGATATGTATACCCAGGGTACGGTTGATACTGATAAATTGGGCCTTGCACAGCAAGACCGTATTGATACTGTCCCTGGTATGGTTGATAAGTAAATTGAGGTTGACTTGTGACAACTGTACTTGGACCAGGTTTTCCTACAGGCATCTGAACCCAAGTCTAGATTGTAGGTCCAAACTGGGGTACAGAGGTCTGAGGAGTTGATACAGGAACAATAGAAACCGGAGCTGTCGATACTCCAGAAGTAGGTGGGGTAGATTGAATAGAAAATGCAGTAGTTGCAGCAGTCGATTGAGGCGGATTTCGAGGCGAACTAGTCCCAGGCTGATGAATTACACCAGGTGCAGAAGTTTGAATAGTAGACTGGACGGGTTGTTGGGTTGAACCAGAAACCATGGGTTGTCCAGGTTGAGATGACAACTGCACGTTGGGTTGCAAAATCTGTTGAGTTTGAGATGGATCCCACACCATATTCATTCCGGGGTAAGGACCCATAACAGGTTGAGCATATTGAGGACCATAACCAGGTTGAGTGTAGGACTGGTAATTTCCAGTTCCTTGAACAAATGGTAGACCATGAGGTGGTTGGAAACCTTGAGATTGATACTGACCTTGAGATTGATAACCTTGAGGCATGTATGAAAATTGGGGTTGACCTTGAGGTATATATTGATACTGGGGTTGACTTTGAGGCATATACTAAGTCTGAGGTTGACATTGAGGCATATATTGAGTCTGGGGTTGACCTTGAGGAATGTACTGTCCCTGAGGTATGTACTGACCTTGAGGTTGCCCCCCAGGCAGAATTTGACTACCTTGAGGTTGCCCCCCAGACAGTATTTGACTGCCCTGAGGTTGCCCCCCAGGTGGAAATTGATTACCTTGAGGTTTCCCCCCAGGCGGAATCTGACTACCTTGAGGTTGCGGATTGGAAATAGCACCAGACATCCTAAGAATTTCTTCTACACTCAACGGCAGAGTTCTGTTATGACCAGTTGATACCCCATGTTTGATGGGTTGAGGAGACGCTCCTGAAAAAGTACCAGAAACTAGATGGAACAGAAGGATCACCATATAAAAATCTTTCCGGATTTTGAGAAAACATGGATGACCGGTTTGACATATTCAAAGGAGGATAATAACCTTTGGGCGTTGGATGAAAAGGAATACGAGGTGGTGAAGCAGCGAGACTCGGATTTTCTAAAAAGTTCGTCAAAGATACGTACCAAGCGTCACTTCGAAAAGGACTGTAAAAGATAGATTCACGCTCCCTAAGTTCTATAGTCGGTTGATTTTCAAGGGGAGTTATATCCTCGTCCAAAATAACAAGTTCTTCAATAGAAATGAGTCCCATCAAAAGATTCTGGGTAATGACACTTCCTACCCTGGGTGAACCAGGACCACTAGAAACTAGAGACGCAAATCCAGAGGATGGAGTAGCAGCAAGTTCAGTTTTAGGTTTAGAAATTTTAGGTTCCTCGACGAGTTCACCAATAGAAGAAAAACTACCAGTAAGCTCAGAAACTGAAAGTGGTTCAGAAATATACTCTATTGCTGGAACATGATAATCAAAGATGATTCTCCAGCCTCTAGTGACCCAACTCTACTTTCACTAGGTGTGACAAGAGCTCTTAGCCCTTCAAGCTGACTTGGTGTATATTCGGGAGGCTGCCCCCGAAGTCTATGAGATTGTCTTGGTAATTCAGTCACGATTAATTAATTAATTACTTCATACGAAAACAAAGAAAATCTCAAGAAAATCACCTAAAGTATCTAAAGAACCAAACAATTGAATCACACACCTAATAATCTAAGGGTTCAAACCACACACAAACAATATTTTTCTATACCGAAAACACTATTTGGTGATGAAATCCAACCTCGCAGAATTCAATACAGAATAGCGGTTGGAATAGTTACCCCGACAACCTGCTTAATGAAACAGACTGGCACAAGTTTATCCACAAAACAGTCTTGAGTGAAGATAACCCCCCAGACAGTCCAAGTGAGTCTAGTCGATGTCTACTCCAGGTACAGTGGGATCTTCCCTCCACCGTCACCTTAGGAAGAATCCTAAAGATTATGGCCACTAAGGTTACCAACGGAAACAAATATACCTGGGGGAATAGTCTACGATCTGATATGCACGCAAGGGCAGAGTAACAAGCTCAATCCCCTTGAAGGCTCCCTGATATAATCCAAGGTTTACCAACAAGTGACCCCAGCCTCCTCGACAATGGTCAATCCGAGGTTTACCATTTTTAATACGTGAATATCTTCTATCGTTCCCAATGAGGAAGGATTGATTACCTCACTGGTTCAGATATGATCTCATGCTTCTCCTTTAAGAGGAGCTTTCCCAGAGCATAGATGTAACAAATGGAATTTCTTCCTACCTCAAGATCAACTACTTGTTTGTTTTAACTATCTTGGAGAGCTAATTACTCCCTACTCCAAGATACTAGCTTAAGCTATGTTGGTGAATAAGAGCCCGAGAAATAAAAAGATTGCTAGATGAATTTTAATTAAGCGTTAATTTTATTGGTTGTTTCTTAAGTCAAAAGGTATGGAGATGAAACTTTGTGGTGTGAAGACTCGACTCCAAAATGCTAAAAAATGCACCTAAGATGATCAATTCTTTTCCTTTTCAATGAATCTCTAGCTAAAGGAAGAGTTGAGAATGCAATTTCTTGAAAACAAAGCTTTCCTTCACATAAAAATGAAAAGAATTTTTTTTTGTCTTTTTCTTTTTCAATACACTCAAACGAAGCTACTAATGATGCTCATGAAATAAATTCCTTTTTGTTTCAACACTCAAAACTAGAAAAACAATTTTTTCAAAAGAGAAACTAGAATTTCCAGAAAACACACTCAAAACTAAAAAAATCTAATCTTGAGTTCTAACTTTTTAAAACTAATTGAAATAAAAGCTTCAAATGTTTTTGAGGATGTTTTTACTTAGTTATTCAGCGAACTAAGGATTAATTCATTCAGCAAGACAAATAAACCAAAAACATCTAGCTATGTTTTTATAAAAAAATGAAATTCACAACTTATGACCAAGTTCATTCAAAGTTTTGCAAAGAGAAACTAAATCGATTTCTCACCAAAGGAAGATCTCACAAACCAACCAGACTTAACATGAAGACAAAAGAGTCCAGGGTGATCTAAGGTCTCTTAGGCTTCTAAGCTTCAAGTCACTACAAAGACTGAGTGAAGACCAAACCAAGCATGCAAAAACTTCTAGAAATTCATCCAAAACACAACACCAATGGAACTTACTTGTGAGAGGCTTTTAACAGGATATATGTAGATCTGGCCAGAGGATAAAAGTAAAAAAAAGAGCCTAAACTAAACTGGACGAAAAGATTTCAAGGTTTTCAAAAATTTTGATAGGGTCCGCAAGTCCCCAGTGAAACCAGGTGCGATACCGCTCTGTGCAGTGAAGTAACAGTGCGGACAGGTCCGCACTGTAACTTAAATAGAACGTGCGGTCCTCGTAAAAATTTCTAAAAATAAAAAATCAATTCAGGTTTGACAAACTACCCAATCCCACACACATCAAGTAAAAACTAGAAACAAAAAATCAAGTTTTTCGAATCAAAGATAAAGGAAAATTAAACAATCGAATCCCATCCCTAGTGGAGTCGCCAATTTGTTAAGCGGATAAATCATTCTTGTGGATAAGATCGATCTCCCTAGTATCAATTGATATCTAGCAACAAGCAGGACAAGCAAATCCACCTTTCTCTAAACATATTACGATTCACTAATAAAAACTAAGAGGTGTTTTAGACCCTACCTTAAGTCCAACACTAGTTTGTGGCAGCCTTGCTCCAACAGCTTCAAAGAGTTTCCTTTTAATAACCTACAAACACAAACAAGCACACATCAAAGAACATCTGCATAACTAATAGAATAAATCATGTTCATCATAGTGATCAAGGAGTTTATGAAATAAACCATTAAACACAGCTCATTGAGAAAAATAAACTTGATTGTAAATCCTTTAACAAAGAAGAACTTTACAACCTTGGTGCCTTGATGCTGTACAAGCTCTTCCCAGGGTCGAGGCATGAATCTCCTCTACTTTGACAAACCTCACTCTTTCCCAAATGAGATCAAAAGGTATGTGATCTTTCCTCTCAATAGCTCAATTAGGAAGACTAAGTTCCAACAACATTTACCCTAAAAAATATTCAGGTTTCAACCTCCCAAGTAACCAGCCCAAAACTCCATTTTATAGTGCAAGGGAAGGAGGTTACGAGTCCACCATTGAAGGGATATAGTCCTCCTTCAAGGGGATAAGCTCCTCACATCAAGGGGTTAGCTCCTTAAGGAATGGGATACATGCACCCTCAAGGAGCGATCTTGCTAGCGCAAGATTCCCTCTAGAAGCTTCTAGAATTGACTCAAAGTGAGTTTTTAAGAATAAACTCGTGCCTTTTTTACTTTTATAGGGGTTCGCACACATAAATGCAGATACAGAGCGGTCAGGTGCACAGGGGACATGACCAATGGGTGCAGTACCACAAGTAATGCTAAGAGAACATGCAAAACCAGATTTTTAGAGATTTTTAAGGACTTTCTCTCATTTTCAAATCTTGATATGCAGAGCTGAGGTTTAAGACTTGAAAAGGAGGTATGTATGAGTGTTGATAGACTCACACAGTTTACAGAAAGTCATGGTGACAACTTTTCGTGTAACAGTCATTTTGCTAGACCCGACTGAAGGATTGCATTACACTGAACATGTGCGTGATGAAGGAAGTGATGATGAACTATATTGTATCTACAAGATTACTTCATGAAATCAAGATTGGGTCAATCCAACTGTGGAAGGAAGAATATCGTGGGGGCATGTAGAGACTTGCACTGAATATTCAGTTATGAGGAAGATGAGCGGTGGCATAATCAGTTGAACGGAGTAACCACGTTAAACTGAAATATGATGGCTAGGTCATTGTATTGCGTTAGAGCTCAGGATCGTGAACTGCCGATGTATGATGGGCTAAGAATAGTAGATGAATTCTTGACCAAGTTTGAAAGCGCGGTATCAGAGCACCATTGGTTCGATGCATTAAAATGGGTGTTGCGCGTGACACCAGCACGTTGGTGGGGAATGCATGAAGGAACCTTTGAAGACTGACGATTATAAGAGGATGATGCAAATAAGGTTTGGGAAGTCGGAACTACGAATAACTGAGAAATATGATGGACGTGATGACCTGTGGATTCACCTCACTAGATGGACCTCGGTCTATGGAGAGGAGCCCTAGCCGGAGTGGGTACACTTATTTTATCATACCTTGGATGTCATCCCACGGAACTGGTATACTGAAACAGAACTCCGACATGGAATGGGCGCATGGGATATCTTGTGTGAAGGGTTCTTATTGACATTCTTATTCAAGGACCAATGGATGGATATTGTTGATGATGCACTGCAACTTGTGAAGGCCACCATTTTCAAGGTACCACTAGAACCAAAAGAGGTAGTGCAGCCAGATTGGTCGCGCTAGTTGAGGGGGGCCCTGGAATGTTACAACGTACAGATAGAGGATGATGAGGACGACCTCAAAAATATCAATATTCTGGAAACAAAGGGGAGATGCGAGGTTCGAGGACCCGCAATCGAGGACCCCGACATCACCGTGCCACTGAAAACAAAACAAGTGAACATTGGTATAGAGGAGGAGCCGAAGTATGAAACGCTTGGGGACTTTTGAGATGATGCCACGGTGGAAAAGATCGTCGAGTTTTTGAGAAAATCAAGACTTATTCCCAACGAAAATCATGGAGTTAAAAGGAATCCTTGACAACCTAGGGATGATGAAGATAACTCTGAAGCCGGACGCAAAGCTAGTCAAGCAGCGACCTTATCGGTTGAATCCAAAATACAAAGCAAAGGTTCCCGAAGAGTTCAACAAAATACTTGTAGTAGGAATAATTGAACCAATGGAGGAATCCGACTGGGTAAGTCCGATGGTTGTATAGGAGAAAAAATAGAAAGGTGAAATTTGCATCTGCGTGGATCTCAGGAAGCTCAACGATGCATGTGTTAACGATCCCTTTTCGACGCCATTTATAAACGAGGTACTAGAAAATGTGGGTGGACAGGAAGCCTACTCCTTTACGGATGGGTTCTCAGGGTATCACCAGATCAAGATCGCACCAGAGGACAGGAGTAAAACAACTTTCGCCACTGAATGGGGTTGTTTTCAGTACACTTTGATGCCCTTTGTGTTGAAGAATGTGCCGACGATATTCTCGCGCATTGTTGTAGCTGCATTCAAGGAATTCATACATAAGTTCTTGGAAGTATATCTTGATTATTGCACTGTATTTGGGCTAGTCAAGAAACATGTCACGAGCTTATGGTTAATGTTGGATACTTGCCGACGGTACCAGATTGCGCTAAATCTAAAGAAGTGTACTTTCCTCGTCCCCTTCGGAAACTTTCTTGGCCATGTGGTTAGCAGGCAAGGCCTGATGGTAGACCCAGAAAATATCACTGTCATACTCAATCTGCAAGCGCCGCAAAGTGTCAAGCCGCTGTGCGCCACATTGGGACACACTAGTTACTATCGAAAGTTCATTAAGAGCTACACGCAGATCACAGCAGCAATGGAACAGTTGTTGAAGAAGGACGCTAATTATTGCTGGAACGAGGAATGTAACAAAAGTATGGAAATGCTCAAGGAAAAGATGGCACCAACTCCTATATTTGTCTTTCAAAAATGGCACATCGAATTTCACGTGCATGTTGACGCATCATGTATCGCGCTGGAATGGTACTCACACAGGAAGGAGTAGAAGGAATTGATCACCTGATCACATTCACATGTCAACGATTGCCCAAAGATGAGAAAAACTACACCACTGAGCGTGAGGGATTGGCGATGGTATACACGCTCCAGAAATACCTCCACCACCTACTCAGAGGAAACTTCAAGATGTATACTGATCACTCTATGCTAAAATACCTAGTAAATAAGCCTGTGTTAGGGGGGCATATTTGTAGATGGTTGTTATTGTTTTAGGAATATTATTTTGAAGTCATCATAAAGCTAGGGCGTCTAAACGCGGGCCCAGATCACCTGTCTCGAATTGAGAATGGTGAAGAATCCACAAACATGGACGAGGGACTACTTGATGCACAACTCTATGCAATACGCATCGCGGATGGCCACTTTGAGGATATAATCCATTTCTTAACCATAGGAATTGTGTCACTAGGGTATTCTATGTAGCAGAAGAAGGAATTGGTAATATGTGCAATAGAATTTACTGTTATTGCAGGGCACCTTTACAAAATGGGTAAGGATGAAGTATTACGCAGATATGTACTTGACTTCGAGCGAGGACAAATCTTGGTCGAAGCACATGGAGGGGTTGCTGGAGGACATTATGCAGGCCACGCCATAGCACAGAAGATTCTTTGCGTCGGACTATGGTGGCCAACTCTACATCAAGACTCGAAAGCGTATTATCGATCTTTCGACGTATGTCAACAGACTGGAAAACCATCATGGAGGGACGAAATGCCACTCAAACCACATATGACGCTGCAACCATTCGAAAAACGGGCAATCGACTTCGCGGTAACTATCGCACCTCAAGGGAAGACGAGCATGCACTATATCATCACCGCAACAGAATACTTGACTTGGTGGATAGAAGCACAACCAGATAAGGACTACACGGTTGCTACAACTGTGAAATTTTTGTTCGAGAATGTGTTGACACGGTTTGGATGTCCCAAAATTCTAATGAGCGATTGGCGAACACACTTTCTGAATGAGACGATCAATGCACTGATTGAGGAATTCCAGAGATATCATCAATAGAGTATGCCATACCATCCGCAAATAAATGGGACCGTTGAAGCGTTCAACAAGATTTTGGAGACTGTGTTGACCAAGGTCTGTAATGTGTAGCAAAATGATTGGGACTTGCACATCCCTACTATGCTATGGGCATACTGAACCACGTGCAAGAAGTTGACGAGCCAGACACCTTTTCGGTTAGTCTATGGCAAGTAAGCCGTCATGCTAAAGGAATACATTGTACCTAGTTTTCAAATCACGACAATGACAGGCATGGCAGACTGCGAGGCTTTGGAAGAACGACTTGCGAAACTGGAGGAACTTGAGGAGGAACAGTTTTTGGCCAGATTCCATCAACAGGTACAAAAGCAGTGAGAGAAAGAGTGGCATGACTGCCATATCAAGGTGTACACTTTCAAGGAGAATGATCTAGTAATACTATATGACAACAAGTTCGAGAAATTCCCTGGCAAGCTCCGAATGCATTGGTTGGGACCCTATGTAGTCAAATAAGTTACAGATGGAGGCACGGTCTAGCTTGCCAAGCTCAATGGAGACCCCTTCCCGAGAAGAGTAAATGGCAGTTGCCTGAAGCTATACACAGGTGGGCCAACTGCCTGACTAACCACGTGAAGGACAGTCTCACCGCTCCAACTAGTTGAAAGGAAGCGCGAGACAATACAACAGTCTGGGGGGAAGCTGCGCAACAACCGGGGTGTGCATAGATTTGGTTTCCCACAAGGGTCACGGTTGCGTGGAAGGGGCTGCGCTACTACATTAACAAATAGAGAGGTGACCATTGCTGTCACTATTCATGATAATATGTCTGACTCATGGTGAAAAGGAGCAGGCGGCGGGAAATTAAGAGACAAGTTACAAACCAGATTCGGAATGTTCTGCTGCAAGCTTAATGTTACAGCCCCAGAACTAGAGGGAACAACTGAATTTTAATTTCAAAATGCTTATAAATTACAGGGGGGCATCTGCCAAATGAGCTACGCTTTTGATAAAAGTAAGCTATTGTGTCTGCCAGCCAATATGGAACTATTCATTATTTACTCTCAAGGAGTAAGCACGAGGGTTGTAATATGGCCAATCATGCTACAGAGTTTAGCACCGACGGTAGGGGATGTGCCGGAAATCTTTAGACACAAAGAAAAATGGGTCCAGATGTCGCTGCCTAACCCATGGGCTGGTTGGTGAACTATAAAAGATAAGGGAAAGGCTGTAAATACATAGACAAATGGTGGAATTGCAGTTAACAAGTCGTCTCTGATGCACCTTGAAAATTGGGATCTTGCAAACAACAACAATAGTATTGCAAAATTGCAACACAAGCTGCAACAGACAATGCGTATAGAAGATATTAAATTGGAAATTGGTTGTGTTGGCATGAGGCGTTCCCGTATGCGGCACCCCAGTTAGAGCTAAAATCCTATGAGGGGTTGTTCTGTTTTAACTGAGCAGAGCAGAATGAGCATTATCGGTTTCACAAATTGGTAGGAGCAATGGAGCAGGAGCTAGAAGAAGCGATGCAGGAGACAAAGAGGGAGAAGCAGAACGAAGTACGTCACTCATAGGGTGGTGAACCGCGGAGCCTAGGTAGCGTGTATTGCCACACCGACGAGTGACTCAGGATGAGTCACTATGATTGTGTTGGGGGCCTGTTGGGTAGCGGAGGCCCCATGTAATAGTTTTGGGGTTTAAAGACTATAAGTTAGGGTAATAATATTGTAAATCTCCGAAATGTATTAGGTTGTCAAAGGGTTTCCCACCCAGAAATAATATAGAATAATAAGAAGTAAGTCGGCTTGGCCATGGTCCGCGGACCATGGGAATGTATAAATAGAGCAAGGTTCTAAGGGTAGAAAGTAGTTCTTATTTTTGGTTGATCTGGAATGTATGGGTTTGTGAAGGCAATAGTGGATCTGGGTTTGTTAGTTCGAGTCAGGTTGGATAGTAGTGGAATAGGCTCTATAGCTATGTTCACAGAGGCTTGGTAGAGTCTGCAACTGTGTGCGTGGACCCCTACAGCTGAGTGCACAGGGTGGGAAGTGGATTGTACTGAATCAAGATATCAATAAAGCTAAGTTGGTTTTGAAATACTAGGTTGTTTATGAAATATTGTGGATCTGGTTAATTTCTGGTTTATATATCTGTTTGATCTATGTGCTTATGCTTATGTTATGAGTTTATGCAAATCTATACCAAATCTGGGTGCGCACACTGGTTATCTCTATTAAATGTTTGCTTAAATATCGTAAGAAGTAGATCTAATCTATAACAAACTCATTAAGAATAGGTATTAAGGAATTGCCTTGTTCCAGGTCTACACGGAAGCAGAGTGGTGTGAGGCCACAGATCGATTTGTGAACCTCCCAAGAACACATCTAGACATCCCAAGGGTGTGGAAACCTGATTCTAGCACCATCCCCTGCTACCTCGGGTGAGACCTCAGTCTACGCTCCACGGGCTGTTGTTGAAAGGGCCAGTAGCTGCAAGATTTGTTTGGCTAATAACTCTTCCGAACCTGGGTCAGGCCCCAATAAGCCAATACTGCTTGATAGATCTGGAGTTAAGATGGATCTTTGGTGGTTGAAAAAATTAGTTGGAGAAGGCGATGGTCTCTAATGATCCCGTCAACTTCCATACCCTAAAATTTTACCAAACCCATTTTGCTGGATATATCTTTCAAATTACCTTGAGACTAATCGCCTTAAATCCTACCAATCTTAACCTCAGGAAACCCCCCTTGAACAAAAAAGAGAAATGGCCTGAAGTGCAAAAGAAATTGGTGAGGTGAGGTGCCCCTTTTAGTTTCACTCTCATAGTACTTTGAGGCTTTTTCACTTCATCTCCTAGTGTTTGAGTTTTTTTTATAATATGGCATGCTAGCCTATACCCACAAGTTTACTATTAATGATGTCGAGAGGTCCACAAATGTGAAAAAACATCATTTAAATTTCTATGAATGACATACACAAATGTGGAGAAACATCATTTAGCTTTTTGTACAAAGTTCCCTAAAGGAATATGTGTATGTTTCCACAATAACTATTAACAATAATATAGAAAAGAATGACAACTAAAAATGAAAAATTGCTTAGAGAGCTAGTTTATACAAGTATGGGTTGGACGTTAGTTGCTAGCTTTTTATGGAATACTTCGTTCTATTTATAAATCGTGTAGTGAACATAAAACAATGTGTTTGTAACTATTTTTCCAAGAAATGCTCTAAAATTAGCCTCTCAAATTAGTTTTCCTGGGAAAAAGGAAAAAGTAATTGTTGAGAAACTCTCTAGATAGGTCACTAAAAGAACCACCAATTTGTATCTTTTTAGGACATAATCTGGGTATCTCTCATGTCAAGCATTCTTGTGGTAATATGCCATTGAAAATAAGACATCCTAACAATTCTACCCATAAAGTGCATGGTGAAGATGTTTCGGAAGTGATAAAGGTTTTTTTGCTTGTCAATGTACTTCAAAGAACTTCAAGGCTAGATAAAATGATGTCAAGGAGTTAGAACAATGTTAAAGAGGATGAGGATATGGAAGCAACAAAATGTAATGGGGAGAGCTTGTATTTTTCAATACTGTACATTTATTTTATTTCCATTATATAATTTGGATTGCAAAAAAGTGCTCTTAAGACGTTGTGTTTTCATTGTGCAAATTCATGCAAAGCTCAGGTCATGGTTGTAAATGTTTGTGCTCTAAATAGTTGGCTCTCCTGCTTGTCAGTTGTCCTCATTCAAGTTTACTCCATACTTATTAAGGCATCTATCACATTATTATAGTTCATTGGTCAATGAAAAGGCTATTATGATGGCCCTCCCAAGAATGATTGGACTGACTTTCAACTTATTCCTTATAGTTCAATCTTTCCACTAGTTGTAAACACGAATATTTTCAATTTTGAGGGTTTATATGTTCCTTCATTGTGAAGGAAAATGTGTTTTTTAATGCTCCAGATGTTATTAACAAATGGGGTTTATGTTGTGTAGGTCATACATTGTGTTATTGAACAAAAGCCATCATGTGGGTATAGTATACCCAAAATCTATGACCATTTTGATGACTTATGATGGGACTTGTTGCAACAAATAGTCCATGCTCAATGATATCAAAATCTTCTATTCATGAAAATGAAAGACGAGGGTTTCATATAAAGATGGAAGCCTCTCACATTAGTCTTCCTGAGAAAAAAGTGAAAGCTATTGTTGAGAAACTGGCTAGGGATAGGTCATTAAAAGAACCACCAATTTGTATATTTTCAGGACGTAATCTAGGTATCTCTCATCTCAAGTATTCTTGTGGTAATATGCATTGAAAATAAGATTTCCTAACATTTCTGCCTAGAAAGTGCAAGGTGAAGACATTTTGAAAGTGATAAAGGTTTATGCTTATCGATGTACTTCAAAGAACATCAAGACAAAACGATGTCAAGGAGATGGAACAATGTTAAAGAGGCCAAGGATATGGAAGCAACAAAATGTAATGGTGAGAGCTTGTATTTTTCAATCTTTTACATTTCTTTTATAATTTTATTCCTATTATATAACTTGAATTGCGAAAAAAGTGCTCTTAAGACATTGTGTTCTCATTGTGCAGATTCATGTCATGGTTGTAATTGTCTGTGCTCTGAATGGTTGGCTCTCCTGCTTGTGAGTTGTCCTCGTGCAAGTTTACTCCATACTTATTAAGTCATCTATCACAATGTTATAGTTCATTGGTTGATAAAAAAGCTATTATGATGGCCCTCCTAAGAATCACTGACTGAATTTCAACATATTCCTTACACTTCAGTCTTTCCACTACTTGTGAACATGGATATTTTCAATTTTGAGGGTTTATATGTTGTTTCATTATGAAGAAAAATGTGCTTTTTAATGCTCCAGATTTTATTAACAAACGGGGTTTATGTTTTGTAGGTCAGGCATTGTGCTATTGAACAAAATCTTATGACCATTTTGATGACTTATGATGGGACTTGTTGCAAATAGTCCATGCCCAATGATATCAAAAATCTTCTATTCATGAAAAGGAAAGAGGAGGGTTTCGTATAAAGATGGAAGCCTCTCAAATTAGTCTTCTTGAGAAAAAGGTGAAAGCTATTGTTGAGAAACTAGCTCGGGATAGGGCACTAAAAAAACCACCAATTTGTATCTTTTTTGGACGTAATCTGGGTATCTCTCATCTCAAGCGTTCTTGTGGTAATATGCCATTGAAAATAAGACGTCCTAACATTTATGCCTAGAAAGTGCATGGTGAAGATGTTTCAGAAGTGATAAAGGTTTCTACTTATCAATGTACTTCAAAAAACTTCAAGACAAAATGATGTCAAGGAGTTGGAACAATGTTAAAGATGACAAAGATATGGAAGCAACAAACTGTGAAATGAAACCTATAGTGCATGTCAAACAAACCCGGCCAAAAGTGGCTGAAAATATTATGGGTGAAGAATCTTTTGAAAATTGTCAAAGTAGCACAATAGAGAAGGGACAAGAGTTAGAAGGCACTACATAATTAGATTCAAAGTCATATCATTGTCCTAAAAGCATGGAAATTCAAAGTCATATCATTGTCCTAAAAGCATGGAAACAGGGGAGACATTTTAGGAAAGTGATTTGTGTTTTGGGGAAGAGCACTGGTCTAATTTGCCTATGTGGTGTAGCAGTGAAGGAGATGCAGATGCAGAAGGTGACATGACCTTTCACTCCTCGTTAACTTTGGAATTGTCAAATTTCTCCCGCAAGAGTGAAGCTAGCTCTTTTTCTAGGAGGGAGAATGAGCCATCATCTTCCATTTAATGTTCTCTGGGTTCAACAGATGCTTCCATTTTTAGTCCCAACCATATGTGCAAGTCATATTTTCTAGCCGCATATTTACAGAAACAAGCTATATCTACAGATATCTCAAGTCATTATGACAAAAATATTTCTAGCACATTCTCAAACCAAGTCATACAACCAATCTCAACTGTATGAGTACTTAAATGTTCCAGAGGGAATGATGGTAATGACAAAATGCTCAGAAGTATGCAAAATCAATGAAATTGAATCCCTTTTAAAATACAAAGAAATTTCACCTTCAACTGATACAAATCCTGAATCTTTCCATTTTCCAGGGATAGGAGTTAGAGTTTAGAAAGTCAATTCCATGCCACCCAATGAACTAGATGTTAGTCCAACATTTTTACGTTCCACTGAAGAATGTTTGGAGGTCTTACTGTAAATGAACTATTATTAGCTAAAAATTCCACTCTAGCGATAGATTCAAATTCAATGAATATAGGATCTCTTCTAACAGAGGCTTTTGAATGCTCTAAATCTATTTTTCTCCGTAGAGATACTGTGCTGGCTATGCTTTCAAAATTCCAAATACTTTTCTAGGCGGGTTGGAAGACATACAGAGATCAACACAGAAGAGGTTTTCCGTTACACCAAAACCCGCAGGTGTTGGTAAACATTCCAAACCCGAAGGTGTTGGTAAACATTCCAAACCAGTAACTAGGATCCCCAGTGTAGGGACCTGCGGTCCGGGTCACCTTCACCATGCGAAGTGCGTGCAAGGACTTGTGAAAAATGTGAAGCAAACGAGCCAAGAAACGAGTTTATAAGGTGTTGGGTGAGTTGAGGGGGCGGTCCCATGCGTTGGGTGGGTCGACCCTCCTCCTAGGCGAGACAACGCATTGTGAACGAGTCGGCTTGGGCGTTGGGCGTGGGTCGGCCGGGTGACATAACCCGCCACCCGCCCGTATATATTGGAGGGTGTTTGGAGGCAAACGACCATCATTCGATAACACGATTTCGAACAAGGAGTTCTGCGGTGCGTGGATGAGCCCGCAAGACGGGCGGAATTTAGGTGTAAAACTCATTTAGAAAAGCCCAGTGAAAAGGTTGGGTGAGAAACTCGGGCGAAAAACTTGTGCTGAAAACTCGGGAGAGATCATTCTCGGGCAAAGTCGTTCAGGCAGAACTTGAGCGAGGTTTTCGGGCAGAAAACTCGGGTAAGGTCGTTCAGGTGAACTGGGTGAGGTGGTTCGGGGGAGCCGGGTGAGGTCGTCGGGTGACCTAGGTGAATTCGTTCGGGCGAACTGGGTGAGGGCGTCGGGCGACTCCGGTGAAGTCGTGTGGCAACTTAGGTGAAGTTGTTTGGGCGAACGGGTGGACAGGCGGACGGGCGAGGGCGCACCATGCACGCCGAAATGAATAATCATGCGGATGGGTGACTTGGGTAGGGCGCATCGTGCATGACGAAATGGTGGAAACGGTGAAGTGTTGGAGTTGTGAACGAAGGTGTGACTCGTGCGGAGGCGCCCGTGTGTGGCGACTTAGTTATGACAAGGCACACCCAAGTTGGGCAAATGACACGATCGTGCGACGAGGTAAACAAGGGTTGGTGAGTCGTGCGGCGACCGTGCAGAGGCGCCAACGAGCTAGGAAACCGAGTTTACCGAAATTGGAAAATTGGCTAAGTGTAAATTTGGGGTTTCCCAATATTTAACTTATACTTTGTAAAAATGAAAAATTATATATATTGATATCGGCAGACTCATATTGCAGGGAGTTGCCCCTCCGTTTATACTGTTGTGCAATTGTATATGTGTTAATTGTTGTTGATGATGAATATGTATGGGTTTTCATCTTTATAAAGGCTAATAATAATACTTGGTAACAAAAAAATAAACTAAGTATGAATGTTAGGCGTAGTCTACAATCGTAAGTATTGGTGAAAAGAAAATGGTTGGTAGTGCCGCACCTCGCTATAAGTGGTTGAAAAACTATCGCAGGTGTAGGGGCGTGACACCCAGGGTGTGAACTACGGATTCCATAGAGGTGTGGTGATTCTTCCAACACCCCCCCTCAAACGCAACTCGAGGGAACGTGGAACCAAGGTCTGATACCATGAAGAGGTTTTCCATTACACCAAAAGTCGGAGGTGTTGGTAAGCATTCCAAACCGGTAACTAGGATCCCCAGGGCGGAAATTACGGATTCCATAGAGGTGCAATGATTCTTCCAACAAAAACAACCTAAGAAAATGACACATATTCCACAGAGATTTAGATATATTCTAATATAAAATTAAAAAAATAAAAAACCCTTATTACTAATTTGGGTTTCTTCGTAGAACCTTCTTACCAGTAACCGATTTCAATGAAAGCCCAAAATAGATCAGGGTGAACATCCGGATTGTAAGGGCTCATAGCCATCAGCTGCACCACCGTGTAAGGCACTTGCTGCTGCTCTCTGTCCATCGATCTCTTCCTCTACATGATTCAAACATAACTATAAGAATCAAGTAGGCTATGGAAAACGCAAGGTAGGTATCTGGAATTTTCTGAGTTGGTGTGAAGAGGGGAAATTCTCTGTATTGTGTACGAGTATGTGGAGGGTACAAGCCTGAGAGAAGCCCTGAGCGGTAGAAGAATGCTATCTTCATGGCTTTCCAGGATGCAGATCGCTCTTGATGTGCCTTTTTGTCATTATGCACGTTTGGGTTGTCTTCACAAATACATGAAATCCAGCAGTGTGATCGTTGCGGAACCTGGTTTCAGGGCAATGAATGGGCAGACAGAGATCGTGGATCGATCCTCGGCTCAATGCTTCTTTCCCGGTTGATGGTGCTAAGAAAGTTTCACGACTTGCAGTGATGTGTTTGGATGCAAATCCTAGCAGTAGACTTGTTATGACGCATGCAGCTAGCAAGCTATCTAAAATTTTCCTGATGTCGAAGAATTGGTCGGAAAAATAAATGCAAATCAAACCATGCTTACTAGCACATTTGGGGAAAGATAGTGCATAAAACAATTTTTTCCTTCATATTCTGGGGATTGCATATCTATGCTCAGTGCAAGCTGTATTCATCTCATCTGGAGAATCTCTGTATTATTAGCACATTTGGCGAGAATCTCTGTATTATTAGCACATTTGGCGCCAGAGAGTGCAAAAGGCCATTTTTTCTTCATATTCTGGGGATTGCATATTCTTCATATGCTTCATTCTTCCTGCCTGGAGAATCTGTGTGTTACTTCTATTCATTTTTATTATAAGACGAGCAGCCACATTGACTATCCACGGTGCTACAGATCTCAGCACAATACCTACCTGTGATGGAAGTTCCTTTTATATGAGCTATTGTGATTTATGCATTGTCAATTTTTGTTGTAGTTTTCTTGCTTCCATTTCAGGATATTTTCAAAATCAATCATCCAAATAAAGATGATTAAGAAACATAAATAATAAATATTCACACTGCTTATTTTAGAAAAAAAAAAAAAAAAAAAAAAAAATGTTAATATATTATATATAATCCATCTTAATTATAATCCATAAGTTTCCAACGCATCATACAGCATTGCAGTAAGTCATCCAAATAAATATGATTAAGAAACATAAATAATAAATTATTCACATTGCTTATGTTTAACAAAATAATTATAAAAAAACGTTAATATATTATATATAATTCATCTGAATTACCATCTATAATTTTCCAACGCATCAGGCAGAGCATTGCAGTAACCATGGACGTAGTTGATGGCAAAATTGATTTATATATAGTTATCAAACAGGATATAATCTTAACACAAACAGGAGTCTGCCTTTTAAATTAATAACTATACCTAAAATTTGACAAATACTTTGTTATCAAACTTAGCAGATGAAAAGGCTAAGAATGTAACTTATTACATGCAAATCACAGGAATTGCATTCCAGAATTTTAGAACATTTTAACTCCTCTTTGATAGGTTCTTCAAGAGTCTTTGATGTAGTTCCAGATGTAATTGATTGAGCTGGAGACATAGGAATATCCCGTGGTGAAAGTCGTCGATTTCCACTGGAAAGGCCTTTTGGAACTGGTTACAAATACATTTAATGCGATCAATAGTAATGTTAACACATTCTACCAAAGCATGGGAAAGAAATAAAATTCACTTTGACGATACCCGAGTCCTGATTTATCAAATGGACATTTGTGATAGCTGAGCATATCATCCAAGGCTTGAGAGCTCTTCATGATTTTATTCATCCCTTCAACCTTTTTCTTGAGGAGGACAATCTCTTCTTCCAATCTTTCACACTCATTATTCTTCTTTGTAAGTTGTTCCTCAGTTTCTTCCTTGCTACAAGTAGCTTCAGCTGCTACTATTTTAAGGGAGATGATATCTGACTTCATTTTGGAGATTTCTTCATTCTTTGCTTGACTGCTCTCTATTTTCTTCTCAGCTTCTTATGCCTGTTTCCTGGCTTCTTGTAGCCCAGACTTAAGGGAGGAGACCTCTACCTTGTACTGTCCAATCTCTTCTACAAGTTTTTTCACTCTCTTGTGCCTTTGTTCAAGTTGACTTGACAAGGCATCTTCCTGCTTCTTTGCTTTATTCAACTGATTTGTCATGGATATGACTTCTTCTTGATGCTTCCTTTTGCTTTCATCAAGTTCCTTCTTAAGCTTGGCAAGCTCTTCATCCCTTTCTTGCACTTGAAGCTTGATGAGGTCAACCTTCTCATTTTCAGCTTCTATGGTGGGTTCAGAATTTTCTTCTTCACTGATGGTCATGGTCAGTGCTCCCTTTGCATGAAGGTCATGCAGTCTGTCCCATATATCCTTTGCTGATGAATATTTTCCTAGATTCTTCTTTACAGAATCAGGCAGACCATCCAGGATTATCTTTGCTGCTTTTGCATTATACTCTTTGGATTCTCCATTCATTTTGCTATCATCAATCACTGACTCCCAAATTTCCATCCCTTCAGACTGTAGGAAAGTCCTCATTATTATTTCCCACATATCAAAGTTTCCATTGAACCTTGGAGCCTCAAATAAAATGCTTTCAAATAGATTGCCTTCTATTTTAATAGAGGAGGGAGACACAACCTTAGGGGATTTGGACACTTTCTTCTTTGACCTTGCCATTCTTAACTATTTTTAAAATCCCTGACTGTGTTTTTTTAAAATGACTCACTGTTTCTTCAACAGCAACTCAAAAACTTGAGAAATACCTGAATCCCTTTGGCTGAAACTTCACACAGCTGGAGAAGCTTTACTGCTGCTGCAACAAGGGTCTTTCCTTCAGCTTCTTTGACACTTCAAAGAGCATGAACCTGCTCTGTCACCATCAAAGAGCCTGGACTAGCTCCGATACCACTGTTGGGGATTTTTCTGGTAAAATCCCAAAAACAACAAAACACAACACAGAGAATGATACTCTGCTTTTCTCTCCACAGGAATTTCTGATAATTCCAGAACAAAAAAAATTACTTGAACAGAGGATAATACTCTGTTTTACTACATAGGATCTTTAATCACAGCGGAAACTAAAATTTCTTTGGTGCAGACAGAGTTTCTTCAACACACGTAAAAACACTTTGTATTCGTTAATATAAAACTAATACAAAATTCATCCTCTTTCACTCAGAGGGATTTACCAAGAACTTCAAAAGAAATTACTCACAAAATTCATCCTCTTTCACTCAGAGGAATTTACCAAGAACTTCAAAAATAAATTACTCTGTCTCCTTTTGAGATTTTACACTGCTGTGTGTAAAAATCTCTTTTACATTCTTGCTGTAAAAACAGACTTCAACTTCAGAAAATTACATTCATGCTGCTGCATGCTCCCAGAGTATTACCTTCGCACTGCTGTGCCTTCCTTTCAATTAAACTCACTAAACTAAAAGAAATGAGACATTATATTTATATATGACAACCAAGAACTTACTTCCATTTTTCACCTGCCATACTGCCGTAAAAGAAAACAATAAAAATTAAATGATCTTATTGGCTTTTACTTGTGCCCATACTCTCGCTCACGCAAAATTAAAAACTTCATCAAAAACTTACCAACCCACAGTGAATTGCATTTACTGTTTTACTGAGATAAACGGTGGTAGGAAACTTTTACTTCACGTCAAATTTATTTTGCAGCAGGCCTCCACTTCAACCATTAATTAATTTGACTTTGGAAACTCGTCGGGTCCGAGCTTTATCGCATAGCACACATATATGCAAAAGTGTGCACCCATGGTTTCCCCGATTACGAAAAATTACTGTGGACCCGATAATTTATCAAAAAGAATTAATACCATCGTCGGGTCCAGCCCATCGGTGATTTCACATTTATAAAAAGTTATGCTCCACTTAAGAATGCCGATAACGATATGTCGATGCGATATCGGCGATCACTCATCGCAAATAACAAAAAACAACTTTATAATACCCTGCTACCATTTCGCCGAACTGCTCATCGCCGAAATGTTCATCGCTGAAGTCGCTGGGATCGTTGCACTGCTCACCCGATTCACAGTTGGAATTGTACTTTCAACAAGTTAAATATTAGAGAATATATTGGTCAAATCTCAACTAATAAGGAGTCAAAAGAAAATCTATTATTAGAGTCATGGCATGACATAGATTAATAATTAGAGTAGATCTATCTTAGCTCCAAATCTACCAAGTGCAAAGAGAGATCAAATCTTTTTTCACTCTAAAAATAGATTTGCATGTCAATAGATTTGATTCCTCTCCCCACTTGGTAGATCTAGAGTAAGATGGATAGGTTGGTAAATATTAATCCTTAGTTAATAAAATACAAATAACTACTTTATTTATATTTTTAAAGCAATTTATTACAACTTTAATTTATCTTTCTTTCAAAAAGGTGGTAAAACTTATCATAATTCATTTGTTAATGGATAAAACTAGCAATTGTCCCAAAAGGTACAAAGAGAGACCATTAGGATTATTAAATTAGAATTGTTGAATTTCTCTAAAAGAGATGTTGATTCATGTGAATTATTAGGCAGTATAAGAGGACCCCGAGTTTAAATATGGGCTACTAAAATGCTCTTATAAGCTCACACTCTTTTGAAATTGATTATCCATAAATTAACCACAACGCTCAAAATAAACAGATATAAACCAACAAATATGACAATACGGGCGTGGCTTAAACCCTGGAACCGCCAAAATCATGGAATATAATAATTATAAGAATTTACATCTCTTTTTAGCATAAAATTACCTTAATTTAAGAAAACGAACAAAGTCAACACACTCACAACCTCACAACCTCTGGAGCATGAAGAGCATTTCAACAAATTTTAAGAATTAAATAAGGTGGAAATGAATAATCTAAACAATGCCATGAAATAGAATGGAATGCAAACGAAGACTCGACCGTATTGCCATGTAAAGCCTTACCCTTTACTTCTTTACAGACTTGAGCTTCACCACAAGAAATACGAGTAGGAGCAAATTCTTCACCCTCTGCTTTCACATCATCGCCCTGTAGCAAACAGAGCTCTTTCATTTAACATCAAACATGTGAACGCAGCAGCACCAACATTATCGTCTTTCTTTTGCTAGAAGGAAGATAGTGAAACGAGATATTCATAGCTCGAAATACTGAAATAAGCAGTGACGACAATAAATTTAAATCTTTTATCATCATAAAATTACAGAATGTTGAAGAGTCGGATGGAGTTAACATGTTGACAACTTATGGGTTTCCAAAATGTAGGGCGTTTAAAGAAGTTTTCACAAACTAAATTATAGCAAAACTGAATAAACTGGACAATGCCATGAAATAGAATGGAATGAAAAAAAGACTCAGTCGTATTGCTTTAAGAGCCTTACCCTTTACTTGTTTAGAGTTTCTCCGCATGAGATATCAGTGGCAAAAAATTATTCACCCTCGGCTTTCACGTTTACGCCCTATATCCGATAGAGCTCATGCATATAAAATCATATATGTGAAACCCCAGCAACACCAGCATTACTGTTTTCTGGAAGAAAGATGGTGAAAGCGAGATATTCCTAGCTGAAGACACGTATGACCCATGCGCAACTCGAAGTACTGAAATAAGCAGGGATGGCAATTAATTTACTTCTGTTTTTAGCATGAAACACGCTTACAACCTCTGGGCTTCTCAAAGGGAATGCATTTCAAAGAATTTTTACGAATTAAATTAATATAACACTGAATACTGTGAACAATGCCCTGAAATGGAACGGATTCCAAACGAAGACTTCTTATTGCCACGAAAAGCCTTACCCTTTACTTCTTTACAGACTTAAGCTTTCCTGCAGGAAATAGGAGTAGAAGAAGCATTCACCCTTTTCTTTCACATCAATGTCCTCTAGCAAACAGAACTCATGCGTACAACATGAAATATGCGAAACCTCATACAAAATTAAATATGCGAAAACCCAACAGCTCCAGCGGTTGTAGTCGATCTCTGTTCAAATACCGAGAAGTTTTGAAGCCTCGACGTCCCCCTCCTGCAGGTTGCAGCTTCTTCAAATCCACTAACAATGAACGGGACTGCAATGCTTTAATAATAACAGCGGGCATGCATGCAGCCCAGCTTGTAAACGGAAACAATACCGGGTAATAATAGAAAGCTTCCCTTAACTTAAAAAATCTTGGAGCTTTATCTATTTGTAAATCTGGATACGAAGTTGGCTTCCCTGTAAATTCGGCAATGCTTAAAAAATCTTCGAGCTTTGTGTAACAACTACCTGTAAACTCGGCAATGCTTAAAATATCTTCGAGCTTTATCCATTTGTAATTCTGGATACGAAGTTGGCTTTTGACAGCCTCATGGTTAGAAATCAATCTCCCTGTAATGTTAGAAATCAATCATCCTTGTAATGTGTAACAACTGCCTGTAAACTCGGCAATTCTTAAATCAATGGTTGAAAGTGTCTCACCTGATCCAATGGAGCAGGGTAAAAGTGTAGATGACTATGTTCATTTAGAGGAAGGCCTATCGGTCTAATTAGTTATTATTTGTTATTTTTTTTGGTAATGTAAACTAACTCATCACTATAGTTCAAGAAAACCACATCGATTAAAATAATTTACTAATAATTTACAGAAAGTAAAATTTCATTCTTAAAAGGTTAACTTATCTACTTATTTCCCCAAAACATAGATTGTTAACCAATTAAAAATAATGTGGTTTTGGTCAACATTGTCATGATAATGAAACTATTTCAATATCTTTTAGTACGATGGTGTTTATGGTCCTTATTAATGTAAAACATTTCTATAAAATTAAACTAGCAACTGCCCCACATGTTGCAAAGGAAACATCATAAGACAATAGCATAAGAAAGAAAACATAGAAGAAAGAAGTAAAAAAATTATGCAATTTTGTTTCTTTACTCTCGTTTAAATTTGAAATGTCAATGAGGATTTTGCATCATAAGAGAACTCTAATAATTTGAAATCCATACTTTGATGTAGGTTTATATAGGCGTCTCATGTTATTATATCATTCACATTTCTTTGTAGATTTTTCACAACGTTACAAGATGTAGCTTTAGCGTTTAATAGTAATCTTGTATTCATCAAGTTAAAAGTGTCATAAGTAGCATAACACTTACGATTAATGTTTGAAATGGAACTAAAGTGGATGATGCACTTTAAAGTGAATATAAGACTTTTACAAAAGTTTCCATGAAATAAATTCAAGATTGGATTCAAGATACACTTTCTTTAGATTGGTTGTAGTTTAAAGTGAATATAATACATTTACGAAACTTTTCATGAATATAAATATGAATATAATACTTTTCCAATTTTCAACCCAAGTTGTAATTGTGTTTTGTAGACTTTATTTCCTTATGTTTACTTGTAAATACTAAAGTTAAAGACATAAGTTGTAAATACTAAAGTTAGAGACATCAGTTGTAGTTTCCAAGTCATGTTTTTTTTGCAAACATGGGTCTCATTTGTTTTATATATTCTTTTATCCAAGTTTTGTTGTATTAAAGACCATTCAAAATCTTACTCTACCTCTTGGTTCAGACTAAGAGAAAAGAACAATTTCCTCCCTCATACGTTAATTGTCTTCAATCAATTAGGTACTTTCCTTCATTTAGTCACTTCATTTCCTTCCCTCAAGCTTAAGCACATGTCTTCAACAAGGACGAGAAAGGAAATAGTTCATCTTATGTCGGTCTCTCACTCTCCTCGTTCTTTTAGTATGTACTGATCAATTCTATTATTATAACCTCTTTCTAGGCTTGAATTGGAATTTAAATCTGTCTATTTGACCGAGTTCAGAGTTAGCTCCAAGACTTGGATCAATAGAAAGTAAGACGCTCTATCTTTTTTCTTTGAGCTTTCCTTTTCGACTAAGAGTACCATAGGATAAATCCAACTCACAGAGTTTCAGAAGTGCTCTTCCCCTATGGATTGGAATCAACGCCGAGTTCTCAAGATATTTGCAAGCCTGAAGCTTCAGAACCTTATGAATATCAGGGATCAAAAATATGTTAAATTTCGTGACAAAAAGTTTACACATGAAAAAACATTTACTTTAGAAGTTTGCATGCTATCATGCCCTACCTATTATCGTCTACTAAAATGTCCAAGTTAGAAGTGTGGACCGTTGCTTCCAAGGAAAAAATTATAAAATTACTACTCAACCACATAACTTGTGTATCAACAAGTCCCCATAAATTAAAATTAAAATAAGATTCATTAAAAAAAACAAACATGAATTCCTAGTTGCGAAAACGGTCTCGTTGCCAGATTCAATAAATAAAGCTTACAAATTAAACATTATGAATCAATTTTTGAGCAAACACAATATATTTCCCTAGAAAATAATTGATTTCTCGTAAATCATGAAAAAAAAATTGGTTTAAATGTTTAAAGCTCACTCTTTGTACAAGTTTGTGGCGAAAGAGAAGAATTCTTGAGACTTCAAAAAGATATAAAAATCAAGATGTCAAAACCGTCAGGGTGATGCCAAAACGACCATATTTGTAAAAATCTTCCAAAATAATATGTCGAGTTGGGAAGCATCCTCCGCCATTTGGGATGAAGAATGATATTTGGAATCACATCTGATAACCCTAAAGAAAGTATGCTAGTAGTGTCTGATTTTATTAGATGCTCCCCCGTTTTGAATGGGGATGATTATGTATGTACAAACTCTGTTTTCTTTCATTTTTCATTTCAATGTGGCTCTACAACTTCATAACTAAATGAACCTATCTAATCTTTGTGCTTGTATATTTGTAGTGTTAAATATGGGAACCTTTGTTATGCAATTGTAAGAGGAGGATAGAGACTCTTCTTTGCATCCAGTCTTTTCAACTGGTAAAGTTTGACAACATTTGGTTGATTAAAGTAAAAAAAAGTTATTTATAAGAGTTTTTCGTTAAAATTCCTTTCTGTTTCATTTTATTCAAGCCTCAAGGCTATTTTTTTTTTTTTTTTAAAGTTGAAAAACACGAAAAATGTTTGTTTCTGAATATAGGATACACCTAAAGCCCAACTTATTTAATTATTTATGACCAAAAGTTATAATTGTATTTGATCTATGTAATTGTCTAGGTTTGGAAGATCTAGAGCATTCACTAAAGACTCATTGTAAAATGCACTTAGCTTGGGGTGGTAGGTGCAATAAGGTTACATGTGATCCATGATAAATGATTGAAACTTCTTTTGCTTGGGGACTAACTATTTCTTCAAGTACTAAAGTAAAGGAAGATTCATGGTGACAAAGACTCAACATTGTCCAAGATATGGGTGCATATTCAATCAAGGTGATCATAAAATCCATGACGATTATCAATCTAAAAATTTCCTTTCTATATTTTTTCTTGGAGACTCCATGATGATTATCATTCCAAAAATTTCCCCTCTCTCTTTTCGATCTAGGGTTTTGAACATCTCAGAAGTTGGGGATGTGGTTATTTACAATTCCTATTTTTTTTTCTTTAATCCCGCCCCATCCCTTTTGTTCTACTCAATCTATTTTTGTCTTGCAATGATTGTGGTATGCATTGGAAGCTTATATTTATCTACAATTTCTGCACATATAGATGTAAAGTCTTGAAATGTCTGATGTATGAGGTCTCAATTTTTTGAAACTATATGTTTTTTTCACTGAATGGATCATGGTCTTTGAATATCCCCTACTTGGGATGAAACATGTATATTAGCCCATGAATATAAAGATTATTTTTCTCTTGGAAAAAAAATAACACTAACCTTGCTTTACCAACCAACCAAATACTATTAACAAGTAGAATTGGTTATATGAAATGGTTTCATTGAAATTGTTCCTTAACACAATAGTTTTTTTCCTTGATGTTGAAATGCTTGCCATATTTTAAATATTTAATTGCTTGGAAACTTTTTTAAAAAACACAATGCGGAGTAATGCCATTGTGCACAATTGCAAGTCAACTCATGACATCCTCACTAAAGAAATACAATAAGCAACATCGTATCACAATTTGCAATTGATATTATAGTACCAAGTGAGTGTGCAAAGTTGAGTTTTTGGTTGTGAAAAAAAGTCAACAATTTTACCAGTAGTTTCTTTCTACCATAAACATCTAGATAAAACTCTCTCTGAGAAACATTGATAGCCTATTACAACAAGAATATAGCATTAATAAATTATTTGAACCTTCTAAGTAGGAAATTTAACATGTGTCATAGGAATAGGACACAACTAGAAGCATCTTTTTATGAATATAATGAAATAATAAGCTCTTTGGAAATTAGTCATATTCACCAAAACACATAAATATAAATACAATTATCTCAAAACATATTGGAATTACCTACAATACACATTACCTAATAATTGCCCATATATAATATTTTATATTACAAAATTAAAATATATTTACTAATTCTACATACTATTTAGATATTTTTATAATATAATTTTTCAGTTAAAATATTTTTTATAAATATGTTTTTAATGAAACTTAGCTGTTAATATCCTCTACGAAAATCCCCAAAAAGATACCAACTTCCAATTTTTAATTACATCATTTTAATAACTTAAGCCATTTTTCAATTTGCTTGAGATATTTTAGTGTGATTGTGTGTTTAAAGGAAATTATCTTTGAAATTCACACTTAATTTGTTTTCACCTTCATGTCTTGGATGTGCTTCTCTCTGAACCGATTGAAAAACACATCTCATTTGTATGTTATTGAAGATTAATTATTAAATGTGTGCTGCTATGACAAATAATCCATATCCTAGAAATTCGTAACGCAATCCATATTATTTTGTTTAGGATGAAATGAAGCACTTGAAGAAGTGATTTTTTCGAACTAATTTTGGTTGGTTTATAGTACTATGATGTCATTAGAGCACTAGACTGGGGGCATCCACATCCTTGTACCGGTTGTTCTTTTCTCCTATTAGGGAGTGTTGCAGCAGAGCTCTTTGACCAGCACAAAACATAATGCATTTCGTAGAACACAAGTGAATTCAGGGAAGCCGAGAGCCTGGTCAGGTGGTGGCGAAGTTTCAGAGCCGATATCCCACGAATGTAGGAGTATCTGACCCTGTAGTTGAATTGTTAAATGAAGGAAGAAATTGCTTTGTACAGATAGACCAATAGAATTAGTAGCAAAATTTTTAATTCCAAGCTATCAGGTCGATCTTACAATGGTCACATCAACCAAATAAACTAGCGCACAGAGTAAAATGAACCAAAAAAATTGTTTTATATAAATAAATAAGTAGAATTAG
>APFE031192811.1:31261-42819 GCA_000404065.3 Pinus taeda | reverse complement strand
GAAATGGAGGTGATATAATGGACATAATAGTGAAAGTGTAATGGAAATGAATGACATTTTCAAGACTCAACACCCTCACACTGAGCTATTAAGTAAGAAGTGGTATTGGGAAAACAAGTGTTAGGTATTCAAGTGGGTAAGTGGTTTGATAGAAGACACTAAAAGATAAGTATGGCTCTTTGTTTCTAGCCAATGGGTTCAAATTGTTGAATTGGTATTGTATTGGCTCCTCGGCGAGAACATGGTACCAAATATAAGAGCTCGTGTTGTACCCTCGATTCATTCCTGGCTTAAGGGAATAGGTAGCACTCAATGTCCTCCTAGGGTGAAGGCAGTAAGGTAAGGGTATAGGGTTGGTTGATCCGGTCCTAACCTAATAAGAGAAGGGTAAATAGCAGTACCCACTAAATGCTTCATGAAGTTTGTGTTCTAGGGCTAAAGGGTCTAGGTCTGAAGGTGGGTAAATAGAAGGTTAGCATGCACTATAATGAAAGGGAAGGTAGGGCTCTTCCTAGGCAGTGGGTTGTTCTAATTCATGAATCGTATCCTGACGCTCAATTGCAACTAATAGGTAATAGTGGTACCAACGAATCTATCCTTCCAGCAAGTGTGATTCCAGAAATTACATACATAAAATCCCGCCCGCCTAGGAGCATTTTCAATAGTCCTTCTCACTACCCAAATTCCCATCTTGATACGCCATCTTTGATTACTGAATTGACTTGGATTGAAAGGTGCAAATCCACTTGCTCAACCAAAGAGAGAGAAAGGTTTTCACTCTCAAATTGACCACAGGAAGATCTTTGAAATGATAATGTCCTTCACTCTTCTTAGATGATCAAAAAACCATCCTCATCTACTACTGACTTCGCACTTTAGGGGGAAATCTGTTACACAAAAAATTGTCACCATGACTTTCTACAGTTTGTGTGAGTCCATCAACACTCATACATACCTCCTTTGCAAGTATTGAGCCTCAGCTCTTCATTTCAAGCCTTGAAAATGGGAGAAAGACCTTAAAAATATCTCAAATCCTGGTTTCGCACTTTCTCCTAGCATTGCCTGGGGTGCCACACCCAATGGTCATGTTTCCTGCGAACCTGACCGCTCTGTCTATTGAGTAATGGGTGCGAACCCCTGCAAAAGTTAAAAAGGCGTGAGTTCATTCTTAAAAACTCATATTGGGTCACTTCTAGACACTTCTAGAAGGAATATTGCGCTGGCAAGTCCGCTCCACCTTGGTTCATCCATTCCATAACTAAGGGAGATAACTCCATGATATGAGGTGCTTATCCCATTGAAGGAGGAACTTATCCCTTCAATGGTGGACCTGCAACTTCCTCCATTTGCACTATAAATTTATGCATTGGGCTGGTTGTAGGGGAGGTTGAAAGCTGAAGACTCTTGAGGGTAAATGCTGCTGGAAAATAGACTTCCTTTTTGAGCTTGTGAGAGGAGAGATCACGTATCTTTCATGTCATTTGGGAAGTGAGTGAGGCTTGTCAAAGTAGAGGAGACTCCTGCTGGACCCTGGAAAGAACTTGTGCAACATCAAGGAAAAGGTTGTAAGGTTCTTTTATTCATAAAGTTAATACAATCAAGTTTATTTTTCTCAATGAACTGCCTCTAATGGTTTATTTATGATCTCCTTAATCTTCATAATGAACATGTTTTATTATACGCAGGTATGCTTTGATGTGTGTTTGTTTGTGTATGTAGGTTATTAAAAGGAACTGCTTGAAGCTGTTGGGATAAAACTGCTACAAACAAGCGTTGGACCGAGGTAGGGTCTGTTACACCTCTTAGTGTTCATTTATGAATTGAAACATGTTTAGAGAAAAGTAGATTTGCTTGCGCTCTTTGTTGTTAGATATCATTCGATACTAGGGAGATCGGTCTTGTCCGAAAGAACGATTTATCCGGCCAAGAAATTGGCGAGAAAAGTAGATTTGCTTGTGCTCTTTGTTGCTAGATATCATTTGATACTAGGGAGATCAGTCTTGTCCATAAGAACGATTTATCCGGCCAACAAATTGGCGACTCCACTGGGGATCTGGTTTGGTTTGGTTTTTTATTTTTCTGTGCTTTGACTTGAGAAACTTAAGTTTTGGTTTCTGATTTTGCCTTGATGTGTGTGAGTTTGGGTACTGGTTAGATCCTGGTTGGATTTTTATTTTTTGAAATTTTGGAAGAGGACCACACCCTCTGAGTTAGTTACAGTGCGGACCTCTCTGCACTGTTACAGCGTAACACAGAGCGGCACCGCACCTGGTTCTACTAGGGGCCTACGGACCGTGTCAAAAGTTTGAAAAACCTAAGATCCATCTACCCAGTTAGGTTTAGTTTTTGTCCATAGTTGTTAGTATATGCCCAAACCTGTATTTGTCTTGACAAAAGTTCCTTGTGAGTTATTTTCACTGGCATTCTTGTTTGAAGTGATTTTCTAAGAAGTTTTGCCTCTTGGATTGATTTTTGCTTGGTCTTCGTAGTAGCTCAGAGATCCGAAGCCTTAGAGCCTTAGATCACCTTGGTCTCTCTAGTCTTCTTGCTGATTTTGACTAGCTTATGAAACATATCTGTGAAGAGATCTAGATCCCATGTCTCTTTTACAAAACTTCGATTAAACTTGATTAAAAGTTTCGAAATTCATTTTTTATTAAAACATAATTGGATGTTTTTGATTAGTTTGTTTAGCTGAACAAATTGATCCTTAGTTAGCTGAAAGACTAAGTTGAACATCCTCAAAAACATTTCAAGTTTCTTTTCAATCCATTTTTCGTTTAGATCTCAAGATTAGATCATAGTTTTGAGTTTTTCATAGAAATTATAGAAGCTTGTTGAAAATTTTGTTTTCAATAGTTTTTAGAGTTTTTCTAGAAATCTTAAAATCTCTCTTAAAAGAATTGTTTATTCTTGTAGTTGTTGATTGTTGAAAATCAAAGGGATTTTCCGTGAGCGTGATTAGGAATTGTTATCATCTTAGGTCATTTTTTAGTTTTTTGGAGTCGAGTCTTCATACCATAAAGTTTCATCTCCGCACCCATTGACATAAGAAACAAACAATAAAATTAACGCTTAATTAAAATCCATCTAGAAATCTCTTTATTTTCTAGGGCTCTTTTCACCAACATAGCTTAGGCTGGTATCTTGGAGTAGGGAGTAATTAACTCTCCAATATAGTTTAAACAAACAAGTAGTCGATCTTGCGGTAGGGAGAAATTCCAATTGTTACATCTATGCTCTGGGAAAGCTCCTCTTAAAGGAGAAGCACGAGATCATATCCGAACCAGTGTGGGAATCAATCCTTCCTCATTGGGAACGATAGAAGATATTCACGTCTTAAAAATGGTAAACCTTGATTGACCATTATCGAGGAGCCTGGGGTCACTTGTTGGTAAACCTTGGATTATGTCAAGGAGCCTTCAAGGGGATTGAGCTTGTCACTCTGCCCTTGCAAGCGTATCAGATCGTAGATTGTTCCCCCAGGTATATTTGTTTCCGTTGGTAACCTTAGTGACCATAATCTTTACGATTCTTTCCTAGGTGACGGTGGAGGGAAGATCCCACTGTACCTGGAGCAGACGTCGACTAGATTCACTTGGACTCTCTGGGGGGTTATATTCTCGAGATGGTTATAGTGAAGAAACTTGTGCCAGTCTGTTTAATTAAGCAGGTTGTCGCGGTAACTGTTCCAACCGCCATTTCTGTATTGAATTCTACGACATTGGATTTCATCACCAACTAGTGTTTTCAATCCGGAAAGATACTGTTTGTGTGTGTTTTGATCTCCTAGATTTATTAGGCATTTGCTTCAAAACGTTTGGTTCTTTAGAGACTTTAGGTGATTTTCTTGAGATTTTCTTTGTTTTCATGTGAAGTAATTAAATAATTAATCGTGGCTGAATTACCGAGAGAATCCCATCGACTGCGGGGGCAGCCTCCTGAATTTACACCGAGTCAACTTGAAGGGCTGCGAGCCCTTGTCACACCTAGTGAAAGTAGGGTTGGGTCGCCGGAGGCCGGAGAGTCTTCATTAATTATACATCTTGATCATCTAGTGCAAGCAACAAAACATATTTCTGAACCGATTTCATTTTCCGAGGTTACTGGTAGTATCACTCCTACTAGCTCATTAGCCGAAGAACCTGGAATCTATGAATCTGAGACTGAACCTGCTACTACTCCATCTCCAGAATTTGCTTCTCCTGTTTCTAGTGGTCCTAATTCACCCAGAGTAGAAAATATCATTACCGAGAATCTTCCTTCTGGACTCATTTCCATTGAAGAAATTGTAAGTTCGAGTTCGAACGAAGGTTTAAGAATCCCTAAAAATCAACCGACTATTGAACTTAGGGAGCGTGAATCCATTTTATACAGTCCCATTAGAGGTGACGCTTGGTATATTTCGTTGACCAATTTCTTAGAAAATCTAGGTCTCACGTCTTCACCACCTCGATTTCCTTTCCATCCAACACCCAGATGTTACTATCCTCCTTTGAATATGTTGAGACAGTCATCCTTGTTTTCTCAGACGCCAGAAACTTTTTTACATGGCGGTCTTTCTATTCCTCCTGGGTATCAGTCTTTATCTGGTACGTTTTCAGGAGCATCTCCTCAACCCATCGAATATGCAGTATCTCCTGGTCATAACGGAACTAAACCGTTAAGTGTCGAAGAGATTCTTATGATGTCTGGTACTACTCCTAATCTGCAACCTCAAGGTAGTTAACCACCGTGTGGGGGGCAGTCGCAAGGTACTCAAATACCACCTGGGGGCAACCTCAAGGTAGTCCATTACCGTCTGGGGAGCAACCTCAAGGACAGTATGTCCCTACGGGACAGTATTTTCCTCAAGGTCAACCCTAGTATCAATATGTACCTCAAGGTCAACCCCAATATCAATATGTGCCTCAAGGTCAATACCAGCCTCAAGGTCAGTACCAACCCCAAGGTCAGTACCAACCTCAAGGTCAATATCAACCTCAAGGTTTTCAACCACCTTCAGGTCAATTATTTGTTCAAGGACCCAGAAATGTATCGTATAATTATCAATCTTACACTCAACCTGGTTTTGGTCCTCAATATGCTCAACCTGTTATGGGTCCATACCCCAGAATGAATGTGGTGTGGGATCAACAGACTCCGCAACCTAGTGTGCAGCTGTCATCTCAATCTGGACAGTCTTTTGTTTCTGGTTCACCCCAGCAACCTGTCCAGCCTACTACTCAAACTGCTACACCTGGGGTATCTCATCAGTCTAGGCCTAGTTCACCTCGAACTCCGTCCCAAATGTCTGCTGCAACTGCTGCGGCCTCTGTTCAATCCACTCCACCAATTTCTGGAGTATCAGCGACTCTAGTTTCTACTGCTCCTGTATCAAATCCTCAGGCCTCTTTACCCCAATTTGGACCTACAATCCAGGCTCCGGTTTCCATGCCTGTAGGACAACTTGGGCCTAGTACGGTTGTCACAAGTCAATCCCAATTTACTTATCAACCGTACCAGGGGCAGTACCAATTTGGCCCTGTTGTGCAGAACCCGGCTTATCAGTATCAACCGTACCCTGGGTATACGTATCAACAACTTCAACAACCCCAGTATGGTCCAGTTAATCCTGGTTTTCCAGGAGGATATAATATCCCAAATGCGAATCCGATACCCAGTTATCCTGGATATCCTACTCCTGGGGCTGGTCTTATGACCCCAAGTTTTCGGGATCCGAACCGTTAGTTACCGTTTATAGGAACTTTGGATTTTCCTGACTTGTCGCGCCTTACGAATGATCCCATTAATTATCTTCCGTTTTGGCTGCCAATGCCGAATAAGTTGCCCAATGATATACCAAAGTTTGAGGGGAAGTCAGGAGAAGATCCGTCTAATCATGTGATGACTTACCATCTCTGGTGTGCATCGAATTCCATTATATATGATTCAATTCATCTTCATCTTTTTCAATGCACTTTGATTGGCCTTGCAGCCAAGTGGTACATTGAGTTGCCACGAGGCTCTTTTTACAATTTTAGTCAGTTAGCCACTTCCTTCCTTACTCATTTTCAGCTGCCAATTCGATATGAAAATGGCACGGAATTATTAACTTCATTAAAACAGTCGACATCCACATATATTTCAAACCATATTAATGAATGGCGGCGTTGACATCGCTTAGTGAAAGTTTTTATCCTGGACCAAATTTTGGCAGAATGGTTTGTAAAATCATTATTACCCAAAATAATTGAAGATGTAGCCAAGGCAGGAGTAGTTACCGAAGAGCAAGTAATTGCTCAAGCCCAGTACCTTGACTTAGTTTATACGCAGTCAGGTACGTTACATGAGAAAATCCCCAACCTTCTGAAACAAAATCAAATAGTTGCACCTCCCTTAGGGTCTCATGCCGCTGACGGTATGATTGGTACTATTAATACCAAGAGTAAGAAGAAATCCTCCAAGAATTCTTCTCCTATTATAACTTTACCAGATTCCCCGAAGGGAGAGTCTTCACCTGAAAGTTTTGCCGATGTTCATGTCGTAGAATCATCTACGACCAAAACAAAATCTAACGGTAAGAAGAAAGGCAAGAAGAATAATAAGCAAAACTCGAAGGAGAAATCCGATAAACCTGAATCTACTGAGGAAGAACGTAAACCTCGCTATCCTTGTCTCATCGGCGACGAGGCGCATTTTACAAGAGATTGCCACATCGTGTCGAGGTTGCGAAAATCGTCAAAGGTTCACAAACACCTACTGTTTTGAAGGATCCTTTTCCAAGTCAAGACAGTAAGATGATAGGTTCTTCCTCTAGTGCCTCGGAAGAGCCCATAATGATGATGTCACATGTAAGGATTGCGACACGATTGCAAGATTACGGAAGTAAGAGTCCTCTTGGTGGTAAGGAAGAAGAATCTTCTAATTCCAATCCATCAACCTCAGCTCCGTCTGGTTCCAATCCGCTACAGATCGAGAAACCAAATCCCGACTTAGTAATCAAACCGCCCGCTAAGGGTATACTTTGAAAGTCAGCTTTCAATCCACATGTGAGAGCTGCTCAGAACTATAACATTGTTGAAGATTTAGCTATTTCACCTTCAGCAATGTCGGCTTTGGAAGTGCTACAATCTTGTCCAGCACAGTGTAAAATGCTATCGTCGGCTATAGGAGCTGTTGATCTTCAGGACTCAAACCTCATAGTCTTCGATTTAGAAAATAATACACCTCATTTAACTCATCAAATGGCTTTCCAGATTCCAGTGTTAGTCAAAAAAAGACCTTGTTTTAGGACTGTGATTGATGAGGGAGCTTCCACGTGTATTATGTCGATACAGTGTTGGAAAACCCTTGGTTCTCCTACACTTAATCAATCCCTGACGATTCTGAAGGCCTTTGATGGCCGAGGGTTTTATCCTTATGGCATTTTGTAGGACTTACCTATAGGGGTTGAAGGAAACACTGTTAATCTAGATGTGGAGGTGGTTGACGCCCCTCTAGATTACAACCTTCTTTTGGGTCGTAGCTGGTCTTATGCCATGACTACTGTTGTTTCATCGGTCTTTCGGCTTATTAAGTTCCCACACAATGGAAAGATCGTTACAATAGACCAGTTAACTTACTTTTCATCTGACCCATCCTCTGCTGAGAGTATTCAACATGTTGGTAAAACCGCTATCCCTTATAAGGATGTTGGAGTAGGATTAGTTAAATATTCGGGTTTACTTGGAACTTTTTCATTTCCTCCTCCCAATGTACCGTCTCCTTTCACAACCATTCATATGATTTCATCAGAATCCATTGTTCTTGATGATCCTTGGATTGTTCCATTCGATTCCGAGGTGGACTCTCTTGGCAATGCCATGCCTTTGAGTCCCTTTGAAGTTGCTTATCAGGCTGTACAATCGTTTTCCTACTCAAGTTCAACCAGCCTTGATCTAGTGAATGAGATCCATGGAAAATCACTTTCAATCTCAACCTCAGAGTCAACAACCTTTTCAGAAACCGTTCACACCGATGAACAAATTCAAGAACTGTTGTCTGTTGATGCATTACCATGGGAAGATCTTCATCATCGATCTTCGTTTTTACCTGAGATTGATCATTTTGAAAATGACTTTTCATCTATTTTTACTGCTGAATATGTTAAAGAACCGCAGAATCCATTGAAACATCCTGATTCTGAACAAAATTTAGCCAATATTTCTCGAACGGTTCCTATCGACATTTCAGTCAAACCTGGGATTGTTGAAAACATTCACATAGGTGATTCTTGTACGGACACTGAAATCAACACATATAAAGCCCTATTTCAAGAATTTTGTGACGTGTTTGCCTGGTCCTATCAAGAAATGCTAGGAATTGATCCTTCAATCGTTGTTCATGAGATCAAAACCTACCCGGATGCTAAACCCGTCTGGAAATGATTGCGTCAAATACACCCACGAAAAGTTGGTGCCATCAAAACAGAAGTTGAGAAATTACTTAAAGCAGGTTTCATTTATCCAATTCCTTTGACGAATTGGGTATCGAATATTGTTCCAGTTACTAAAAAACAAGGGACGATAAGAATATGCATCGACTATAGGGATATTAATCGTGCTTGTCCCAAGGACAATTATCCCACACCCTATATCGATCAAATTATTGATGATTGTGCCGGCAGTAAATTTTTCTCCTTTATGGATGGCTTGTCCGGTTACAATCAAATTAACGTTCTACCTGTCGATCAACCAAAAACGGCATTCATCTGTCCATGGGGGACATTTTCTTATTGCAAGTTACCTTTTGGATTGAAGAACGTCGGAGCAAATTTTCAAAGGGCAATGTATTATGCGTTTCATGACATCAAGCACATTGTGCAGCCTTATCCCAATGATTTACCAGCTCATTCATTACGCAGAGCCGACCATCTCACTCACTTACGAGCAATTTTCATGAGATGTAGGCATTATCGGATTAGGCTGAATCCGCACATGTGTGTTTTCTGTATACAAACAGGTCGTTTACTGGGATTTGTTGTATCCAAAGCTAACATTCGTGTCGATCCTTCGAAGGTCAAAGCCATCGTCAAGTTACCACCTCCTTCGACACTTCGCCTACTCCAGAGTTTGCAAGGGAAAGCAAACTTTTTACGTCGTTTCATTCCTAACTACGCCGAGATTACAAAAGGTTTCACCCGGTTGTTGAAACAAAACACTCCATTCTTTTGGGACGAGATAGCCGACAAATCTTTTGATGCACTTAAACATGCGTTGACCCATGCGCCGTTATTACATCCTCCCAACTACAACCAGGATTACTTCTTGTACCTCGCCACTTACCATTCCACCATTGGGATGGTTTAGTTCAACAGGATGAATTCAAAAGTGAACATGCGATCTATTATCTTAGTCGGACTCTAACTCCAACTGAGTTAAAATATTCACATGTGGAGAAACTCGCCTTAGCTGCAGTTCAAGTTGTTCAGCGATTTCGTCATTACATTTTGTTACTCAAAACCACGGTCATTTCTGACTGTAACCCTATTCAATACATTTTGACTAAACAATTGCTGGGGGGCAAGTATTCCAAATGGATTGTCATCCTACAGGAATATGACTTGGAACTTGAGAAGGCCAAGTCAAAGAAGACTTTGGTTTTTGTGGAGTTAATGTGTGACTTCCCCCGTTCTGATACCGAACATGTGGTAGAAGAACCCATTGCGGATGAATCCTTGTTCCTTATCAGCACTGTTGATCCATGGTATGGAGATATCATTGTCTATCTCCAGACCCAATATTTTTGGCCAGACATTTCACGATCTCAGCACCGGAAAATCTGATTCCAATCCCAACCTTACACTATTATTGGAGATACTCTTTATCATCGTGGGGTGGATTCTGTTTTCCGTCGTTGTCTTACTCATGACGAGGCTGAGAAGGTTCTTAATGACTGCTATTCTGGAGCGTGTGGCGGTCATATGTCTGGGTATGCCACAGCCCAAAAGATTTTACGCGCTGACTATTTATGGTCGTCCTTATTCAAAGATTGTATTACTGCAGTCCAGAAATGCCACAATTGCCAAATATTTGATTGTAAGATGCGCGCTCCTCCTGCTCCTCTCCACCCTATAATTGCCATTGGTCCATTTGCAAAATGGGGTATCGATTTTATTACATGTAACCCTCACTCAGTCGGGGGGCATGTGTATATCATCCTTACGGTAAATTATTTTACCAAGTGGGCCGAGGCGATGCCTACATTTTTGGCACACGGCAAAACTGCTGCGATTTTTCATTTTCAATCATATAATTGCTAGGTTTGGTGTTCCCCAAGCGATTATCACTGACCATGGGAGTCATTTTCGAAACATCATGATGACTGAACTTACAGATCAGCTTGGCCTGTGTCATGATAGTTCCACGCCATATTACCCACAGGCAAATGGTCTGGTTGAAGCAGTCAACAAAGTTCTAGTCACCATGATCCAATGAATCATTGGGATTCATCGGTCGAATTGGTATAACATGTTATTTTCAGCGCTTTGGGCGTACCGAACTTCAGTCAAATCATCAATAGGTTTTACTCCCTTTCAACTGGTTTACGGTTTAGAGGCAGTATTGCCCATTGAATGCAAAATCCCGTCATTACAAATTGTCGTGCAATTATTACCAGCCACTTCCGAAGAGGAAAAATGTTTATTATACTTAGCTCAATTAGATGAGAATCGGTGTAATGTTGCATTAGTTGTCAAAACTCATGCCAAAAGGATTAAAGCTCAGTATGATCGGAATGTTACACCCCACAATTTTTCGGAAGGAGACCTAGTTTTACTTTACGATCAAGCAAACTATAAGCTAGGGGCTAGCAAATTTGTACCCATGTGGCATGGTCTATATATTGTCAAGCGAAAGCTGGCAAAAGGGGCCTATGAGCTAGAAGATTTTGACGGTCTCACTTTAGGTAAACCTAGGAATGGGCTTTATCTAAAGTGATATTATGCTTAAACGATTAATGTGGAGATTCCTTAGACTAGTTTCTTTCTAAATTTGTTGTGTTCCTAGATTAAAGATGTGTGCTTTACTTTAGAGAGTGTTTTTCATTATTAGTCCTGCTTATCTTGATTTTACTCTTGATATTGCAGATGTCGAAGCCTCTCCAAACATACATCGGTTTCGCTGATGGCGCTTGTCGTAGTACACGGAACATCTCTTCCACAACTTGGGTTATCTATTCACCCTCTGACGAGTTAGTATCTATGCATGGGGTAAGCCTCAGTCAAACAACAAACAACATTGCAGAATATAGTGCACTGATTGAATTATTATCTGAATCCATTTCATTTGGAATTCGAAGTTTGATTGTTAATTTAGATTCGAAACTCGTTGTATTACAACTTAATCGAGTTTATGCCATCAGAAATCCAGTATTATTACGATTATTTTTTAGAGTCCATCTTTTGGAATGAGAATTTGATTACATAGAATATCAGCACATTCCAAGATATTTAAATACATTAGCAGATGCAGTTGCTTCTCAAATGTTAAATAGACATTTGCATTAAATCAAACAGTAAATTTAAAAACATCTCATAA
>APFE031192811.1:3488-15886 GCA_000404065.3 Pinus taeda | reverse complement strand
ATTTTAGGGGGCTCCTATAAAGGTAAATTAAGGGGGAAAACCTAAGAATGGGAGAACTTAGAAATATTGAGTCAGGTAGAACGGGGAATGAAATTGGCAAACACCGTGTGGACTTAATGCATTCAATTGTTCTTTATTTAATCATTCCATTCTGTAAGGTTAGCCAATTTCTCACCTCGTTTGATAGGCATAATAAGCATGCTCGTTAGCTTCGGGGTGATTTGGTGAAATTCTAACCACTATGAATTCAAGAGCCTCGCAAAGAGGTATCTAAGACTGATAGATAGGGGAACAATATTGCATAATGCCTGAGTAGACCAATCTTTTTGACTTTTCCCTCGTAGCAAGTTTCCCAGTTTCAAGGTAGTTGGTATCCATCATAAACACCGATGAGCTTAGCATTTCATCATAAGCTTAGGATTCAGTAATCAATCTCTATGTCTTCATGGCTAATAGTATCTATAAGTGACTTGCTTTAAGGCTAAGATGGACAGGATTTGAACCTACAACTCTTAGACACTCATTGAGTAGTGCACTAAGCCAATTACCTACTTTCTCATAGAATTTCTTTATAATATAGTTGCTTATCCAATAATAACATCTGTGAGATCAAAGTATATCCAAGGGACAAGGTCTGACTGATACTTACACGCTTAATGGAAAAGGGTGGGACATCAATAGTCCTTGGGAAGTTGACAAGCAAAGAAGCTAAGCAAGTCGACATATTCTAGTCAAGGGCAGGGGGAAAGTGCATCAGTTCTTACTAAGAATCCATCTTTTCCCCTTTGTCTAGGATCTGAAAATTTGGTCGTAAATCCACTACCTTATATAGGGAATTATATAGGGAATCGAGCCCTAGAGAATCAGGAAACCTTGCTGCTAGAGTTGAGTCATCAAAGGTAATGAGATCATGTATCAAGTGCGGATTTAGTCGGAAAACCTGTAGTTTTAGCCTATGATACGTGCTTCCAGCGATAGAAATGATCTGGGAACCCCATGTGTTACGAAAAGTGTCATCTTGGTGGATTCCATAGGTCTTTGCTCCCAGTTGATTAAATATGGTGAATCTATTAAATCAGTCACAAAATCGTGAGAGTCTTACTATTGCAAGTGCAATAAAAAGAAAGTTCATAAATGATGTGCAAGTAGGCTCTTAAAGGAGCAGGGGGAGAGGAAAAAGCATAATGACATCTATAATTAGATCTCTCTATTTGTATACGATATATATGGGTACGATTGATGAAAAGAGCTATGATCCCATATGATAAGAAAGTTTAATGGCATATCTCATTCATGAATGCATAACCTCACTGGCTAGGCTAACTGGCCAGGAACCTATATCTCTTATTATTACTTCATTGTCGAAGGATTGACCTTGTCAACTCGTCGTGGTCCTTCCTTTCAGATTCATGCCCAAGACAGGCTTTAGTTCTATGTCCACCTGAGACTCTAGTCCTGCATTTGACATGTGCACCGTGTTTCCATTGATGCCCATGGTTGCATGGAGGGATTCTTCAAAAGATTCCATTGGCTCCAAGTGTTGGGTGCACTAGGGATATGGACACTCTACTGAAGCCAAAGAGAGGCCACATAGGTAAGATTCCCCCCAGGATTCCATATTGCTTGGGGTGGCGACGAGACTAGCTCTGGGGGGATATTGATATCGGCCATGATGCACACTACCAGAGATTACATAGACGCCAATTGGGAGGCCATGTCTAACTGCATCCCCCCGTTCATCAATATGAAGCACCTTACTTCTTCTTACCATTCCCTCAATTCCAGGATATGATTCGTGGCCACAACCGCGGTCTCTAGCTCTCTTTGTTGCCAAAACATGTGTTTCTTTCCCCTCTTTCCACCTATTCCAACATAGGGTCGAATTCATCACACTTCAGTGAGCCTCTGTAACCTCCCATTCACATCTCTTTAGTCTTCATTGCAAATCCTTTCACTTGCATAAATGTGATATAGAAAGGTCATTCCACCGTTACATTGTGGTAGGGTTCGCTCGTTTGTCCATGCATGAGCAAAGAAGCACAGCGTGGGTAGGGATGAAGTAAGTGAAGAAAGAGGTTCCTTCCCAGCAGCTATGATGTGAGAGCTTTCGCCTCTCTATTTTCCTCCCCAACCTGTGATAATTATTATCATCTCACCTTGTTCCTTCCTAATCCCTAGAAGGGGGACCCGGATTTTAAACCTTTATTTAGCACCGTCCTTCCTTCTCTCTGACAGCGAGCTTCTTCTAAACCCATCATCCTGTGCTAGTGTCAAAGAAAGAAGGAAGTACGTCGAGAGACCTCCCAGCCAGCGTAGAAAGAAAGAGAACGAAGTGAAGGCAAGAATCTGTATCCACGCTAGGGTAGCAGCACTATAGCTTCGAATATGCTTTCCTCAATGACTCGGCTAATGAAAGAGAATCGACATCCGGCTTTCGATCCGATGTCAAGTGCAAAACAAGTCCATCTTTCTGAAATCTGTCACCAACGTGTCACGTGCTTGGTTGATTCTTTCGTGTGATTGTTAGTGAGCCGAATTCGAGAGGAAGTCCAACTGACGATATCCTGAAATGTCATATGGAGAGCATTCTAACATCAATTATCAGGGAAGACTCGACATAGTAGCTCTTGCATACAAAACATCGGTTCCTCCCTATGGGAATTCTTTTTCTGATCCAACCCTCGTGAAAGAAATGCTTACGATCTTGGTCTTTCCCTAACACATAGCTTGAAAGTGGAAGGTGCTCCTTGAGGTTACAATATCGAGTACTCTTTCTTTATTCTATAATAACATTCTCTTCTCGCAATATGCTCCTACAACTACTGAAATAGAGGTGATTGACCCAACAATGGCACCTGCGACAGTCGATTTAGCAATTGCTTCAGAGGAAGAAGCTGTGAGACAAGAGATGCGAAACTTGAATCATAAAGATGTTCGTTTTGCGTAAACACATCTTCTTGAGAGGTGTGTTGCAAGAGACAAAAATGAATTAGAGGTAGAGTCTCTTGTCGAAAGAGATTTTTTCTACAACCGATGGCTAACCATAAAAAAGAAAGAATGGGCAAGAGGATCCTAGAAACATGGCCACAAGATGGAAGTTTTTAGTAATCCCAATGAACCATTTACGTATGGATTGAAAGTGTCGAAGAAAAAGAGTATACTTTCAAGGGATTACAATATAATTACCCTTTCTATTGATAAAGCAAATTAGATTAGTCTGAACTTCCTCCCCGACATGACCAGAAATGGATAATCTTAGTAGTATACCTACTCGTAGAGGCACCTTCCGGACCAAGGCAATAGCAAACTCGCCCCACAAAGCGGTCAAATTATTATGCTTAAAGTTCAGCTTGGCTTAGGTAAAGCAACCGGGAAACCAATCCAAGCAGAGCAATCTGGATGAATGCTAAAAGGGGTCAAGCATCACCTCATCGATCAACCCAATTCTAGTGTATGTTGGTCTAGCTGTCATGTCACCTTCAGTAAGTGATAGAATGCTTTTCTTCCTTTTGGGAATTCTCTGTATTCTCACCCTATCCCGTTCGTGAGGTTTTCCCGACTAGCAATATTCAAGTCTTTTTCGTCGGTCAATATATGTAATCAAATAATTGTAAGCATGTGTTGTTTGATACTCATTGGTAAAGGAAGAAGTTGTACCAGACAAGTTCAATCAATAATGGTTGTGAGGCACCGAGTCTGAATAGGCATCAACAAGCACATAGATGTCTAAGGAAGAAAAGGCTAGGGTAGTCGGTGGAGAGGTAGAATTGAACTTCCTATGGCCGATTTCTAAGCGGAGAATCAAGCGAAAAGGTCTTTAGTGGTCTCCCACATAGGGGTAAAAAACGACTTGTCCAAGCAAATACTTTCTAAGATGTTCTCATTCGAATGATGTGAGGGTAATTTATTGCGGATATAGTAAACTAAGGTATCTAAAAATCAACTGGAAAAGCCCCTTCTAAAGTTGTTGGTTGGCTTGACAAGTCCAATTATTCTCATTTCTGAGATGCTTGCTATAAATATCCCATAGGCAGATCTCCTTTCAAGGTCAGGTGAGACCTTTCTGGTTGATCCTACTAATGATCATGCGATGAGGCATTTTCACAACTCATTTCTGAAATCCTATTTTCTATTATAATTTGGTTGAGGCTCTATTCCTACTTTCGATACTGAGGTGAGGAATTCATAGGGCCCGGGGAATCTGTTACCATCAAGATAGTTCTCTTCCCCGGGCTAGGCTAGATATCCAAACAAAAGTAGTTCTCTTCCCCGGCCGGGCTAGATAAAGTAGTTCGGTCCAGCAAAATTAGTTTGTAAAATGCATGGAGGTATCGCCGAGGGTTCAGGATGGAACTCTGTTAGACTCTCCATCCGCCCTGACTTAATTGAATTCTAGATAAGGAGTTATAACTCCATCCAGGGAGGTCGATATAACGTATGTAAGGCCTACCAAGCCTTGCCTACTCACCCTTCAAGTTCATTCTCCTCATTGAGGTCCTCCTAGTTGAGCATGCTGGAAGAAAGTAGTTGAGTCAATGGCTAGTTCCGGGAAAGAACATCGAGGACAGGCTCACTGATGAACTTAGTTTAGGGAGGGCTAGAACTCCCTGCTCACTATAACTCATGTCATTGAGGGATACTTCTGGAGGCCTGGAACCGGGTAAGGCTATCTACTAGCTACTGTCCCTGTCTTTGCTTCAACAATAGAAACAACTAGAGCATTAACATCATCAAATGGCACTTTTGGAACTGCAGAAACAAAGGATCGATCAATGAGGGCATTACCTTATTCAATCAATAAATCAATCAATCGTTAGCTTCCTTCCTTTCGGCCAATCAAAACTTTGGATCTTGTCTGGGGCTGGCCAATTAATAGTTAGGCAAGCCCATAAAACAAAAAGGTAGGTTAGGCACCTCCATCAACTACTTTCTCTAGGTAGGGACAGATCTCGACAAGCAGGGGCAAATCCAATTTCTAATTACCCATCCCACACCACTGGTTGAACTCCCAGTCATGTTATAGACGGCGCATTCCCTCCTATCCTATTGCCTCTCGGGTTCTCCATCCTTCACTGTTGGAGCTAAGGCCTTCACTACTTGTTGGAGCTACCATCCATTCACCCATCAGGTAGGAAAATGAATGAACCGATCACATAATGACATATCTAATATCTCTCATTCATGACTAGAATCACTGGTTTAAATGAACCAATTAGTTCGAGAGCTCAATTGCATAATGACATATATAATAGATCTAAGACGGGGAAGAAATACAAGGGCCCGCCTCTCCCACACTAGAGAAGCACATGTTTCTCTACTACTGCTATAATATGCTATTGATTGTTGGGTTGGTTTCAGGGAGGGTGTATAGCTCAGTTAGTGGAGTATTGGGCTTTTAACCTAATGGTTGGAGGTTCGAGTCCTACTATACCTAAGCCTGCTTGACTGATAGAGGTTATTAATACAGTGACCCAAAGTGAGGTCCCATTTGGAACCAGAACGAACAGTGAGAAGAAGGTGAACAAGGTCCGAAAAGGATGGACTTTCTTTATCACGTAAGAAAAGGTGGGAATAGTATTGGAATAAAAGGACCCTCCATGAAGGGGCCAACCAAACCAATAGGTATCACCTTTACAACCTCTCCTACCCCGAATTCTTAGGTAGTTCCTAACCCCGAATCAAATCCTGAATCATCTATATTAGGTATAACCAGGAATGAAGAAAGATTAGTCAGATTCTTATTACGAAATTATGTATAGTGATTGGTCTTGTAGTGATTGGTCTTGAAAGGTGAATCAAGTAAGGTCCTAGTCCCACTTGAAATGATGTGTCCTTTGTCAGCCTTCATTTTGTGTCGGCCTTATCAGTTGCTCGATGTTTTAGGGGAAGAAATGAAAGGTTTAGGAACCCTCATGACTTGGGTTGTGGCAATCAATTGGCTATACCAGTCGCCAAAGGAATTCTCATTGAAGGCAACATTTGGCGCATCAGAACGGGTCTTCCAGGGATCGAAAGATTTCGCAATAGCTTTACGGTCCAAAGGAGCATGCAAGGCTCGACCAGAGGGGGCTTTCCATTTCCACATTGCAAAAGAAATAAGAAGGTAGCCATAAAGAAAATATCCCCCTTTATCATGAGCATCTTCACAAGCTTTAAGGAATTCATCAAGGAGATACTTACACTAGTTAAGAACAGCTCCCTGTGCACAGAATTCTACAACGCAAATAGTGTCCAGCATGCACTCTCCCTTAGTATAATTCCTGGTCACTTTCCCCACAATGAGATGACAAGAAAAATGGACCTAATAATTGTTGATATGCTCAATGATAGCACCACGACCACCTCAGCGCGTGTCGTATTTGTGATACAAATTAGAATCACCCTTCTTCTTACAATGCTTCGAAGAACCATGGAACGTGACTGTAACATCTTTACCTGCCATAGAAATTCCTGTCAGCTTATGAATATTGTGCACATGAATAGGATATTCCTTATCAAGCCACAATGAACCATGATGTATGTGATTGATGAGAAACTTGGTACATCGAGCAAATTCTCCAGTTGTACCAAAAACAAGTCAATCTCTAAGTATCGAGATAGTGGATTTCTGGAGCGGCTCATAAGAGGACTTAATCTGAGGTACAATCTCACCAGAGATCAAGGGAACATAATCAAGGAACATTTCAGGCCATAGAGTTGGAAACAAGTATCCATCTGAGAAATTGTGATCAACAAGATGAACTTTCTCGACTTTGCCTTACCAATCACCTTAAACTTCGACTTGGGGATCATGAATTTCGACAGGAATAGAAGTTTTAGTAGCTCGGCCCATGGAAATAGATTGACAGCGATAGACACAGAGGATAGGGGGTCGTGGTCGAGAGATGGATGACGTGGACTGAGCATAGGATGCCAGGGTAGAAGAATGAAAGGGACTAAAAAACAAACTAATAAGCAGTGTCGAATGTACCCCGTACTTATAGACAAAACACGGCGGGAATGACAACAAGTTTCCATTTATAGAAATGACCGGACATAAATGTGGTAGCTAAGTATTGAAGGTTGATGAAATCAAGCTGGATATAGGCAAATCCGAGTAGTGTACATTGATAGTAAAACAATTCCCAAGGTGTCAAATCAGGTATCCGATCGAGCAGACAAGACAAATTTCCAAAAAGGTAACTATTGACGAATGTACGACTTACAGGAATGAAAAGTGATAGCTGACGAGGCAAGTAATACCATTTCGATAGGGATGACTTGGACACAAGCAACACATGGACAACTAACCTAGACAATGAAATAAAACAGACTGGACTAATAACTATGACTAGACCTCCCTAACCACAATTGGTTTTAGTCTGTCGCAACTAGACAGGAAAAAACTACGAAAAAGAAGAAAAGTTTCGAAATACACCTAACTAAAACCTAACCTAATCTCTCGGACAGAGAGCCATGAGAATATGTTAATTAAGTAGCATGGTAGGGCTTCAAGAGGGCGCCATTCACCCATCCAGGTCTGATAACTCCATCCAATTGCACAAGTCGAATAATGCCAGAATCTCTAATTTCCGCAACCATAAAAGGCCCCAACCAATGCATCTTAAGTTGACCAGGATGCTTCAAATACTTGTTGTCATAGAAAAGGACTTTCTCTCCTACAACAAAATACTTCTTCTTAATGTGGCGATCATGCCAAGATTTTTGTCTATGTTTCTCTACTGTTTGATGAAAATCAACCAAGAATCGATGCTCATCTAAATCCCATAATTCTTGAAGCCATTCCGCAACAAAATTATCATCAGACATCTTTGTAGCTTGAGAAATGTACAGACTAGGAATCAGGAACTCTACAGGCACAACAGCTTCTCGCCCGTAAACAAGTTGAAATGGAGTGTACTTATGCAATCTTTTAGTGGTAGTTTGATAAGCCAAAAGTGTCACAGGAACCCTCTCATCCCAATGATCCCGAGTGGAAGAACAAACTTTAGTAAGGTGTGAAGCCGCTTATCCCTCCAGGGGAAAGGTCTCTCCCCAAAATCTTGTTGAAGGCTTCTACAGTACCATTGGCCTACGAATGATAAGGATTGCTCTTATGATGTTGGATCAAAAACGATCGGGTCAGTTTAGCAATAGTTTGATTGATGAAGTGAGTTCCCTAATCACTGGTTCAACTTCTAAGACAAACAAACCAGGTGATAATATTTTCAAAAATGAACTGTGCTGCAGTATCTGCAGAGCAATCCTTAACAGGAGCAGCTTCTGCCCACCTAATGAGATAGTCAATTGTGGTAATGATGCATCTAGCCTGCAAATGTCGAGCAGGAGGACTGAATGGAAGAAACTCAAACTCATGAAATAAGAAGCAATAAAATCAAACTCAAAGTCAGGCTGAGGAGTCGGTAAACTCAGGGCGAACACCAACACTCACACTTAGGTATATTCTTTTCTTATGACCAAGAAGATCAACTCAAGTCAAGGCTCAAGTAACTCAGGTCAGAGCTCACATTGGGATCATAGTCACCAAACTTAGGTCAGAGCTGAGAACAACAGACACAAAGAGATATTATTCTTATTCCCCACGAGGCATGGGGTCCCCCGACCCCCATCGTAGCGTAGGATCTATTTTTTAGGTGATAGTCTAGCATAGTAGCTTATACTCCAGCATTAGTAGGTTATATTCCATCATTAAGGGAAAGCCTTGAGAAACTCATAGTAAGAGAGGCTCATAGTTCAGACAACTTCTATATTCTTTTGAGAACCAAGAGACATATGGCTTTGAGAATTCTTAGGCTCAGAGCAAGTTAGTTTACTTAGGACTCAGAGCAGAGAAAGAGATATTGGACTCAGAGCAAAGAAAGATATCTTATTTTTGAAACCAAGTCAGGGCTAAGACTCAGAGAGGGCTAGCTAAGAGGAATCCGAGTAGCTAAGAGCAATCCAACCTTAGCAAAGAGGGCAAGCCCATCACTCTCTAACAAAACAGCTTAGCGAACAGGCAGCCCAGAAGATATATTATTTCTTACTGTCGAGGAGCTCTGAGGTCTACTGCTAAGAGCAAAGAAACAGACAGAGAGGAGTTGGCTCAATAGGAAGACAAAACCATCGATAAACTACCCAAATAGGTTATCTATTGTGAGGAGGGATGTCATTACCTTAGAACGAACGGAAATGGATTTGAAACATGTTCGGAGCATGAGCTATGGATCACCAAATCCAGATGAATCAAGGATCCATATAGATAGGCATTCGATACACAGACCTACTTAGCCTACTACGCCTACTACACCTGCCTTATTTCACTCAACCTAACCTTGATAAAGACATCACCTCCGAGCTATGCTATGGTCCCTCTATCAAATGGACTTATCGCTGAGGAATTCAACTCAATTTGATACCATGGAACTTCCTTCCTACCCATGCTTACTACCTTGGATACCCAGACCAACCTCACCTAGCTTACTCACCAAGCTCATGGTCAGTCAAGGCAAGAAAAGGAAAGAGGATCTCAAGGCCTTAACAGAGGGATTCACGGAGGCAGATAGAGCCCTATAGTAGTTCCTCTCACAGAAGACCCCAGTCCATAATAATACAAAACATGGATAAACACCCAACATAAGGACCTCTATCATGAAGGCGGACAAAGGAACCTTAAAACCAACGCAAATACCCACCCTTCCCAGCATGAGCAATGAGTTATGAATCACAAGGGGTGAGTCTTATTAGTCCCTTATCTAGTCCTACTCTCTAGGTCAAAGAGGATTAAGAGTCTGGTTTTGGGGTGTTAGTGTGATTTATTGGTTCCTAGGTGAAAGAGTATTTATAGGTGTCACTTACTAAATAGGGTTATCATCCTTGCTGCTGTTATAGGGTTATCATCCTTGCTGCTGAGTTCTACTATATTTCTAGACTCCTAATGATGACTTTCAACAACGAACTATTCTGATTTTTACAACTCTTAATACAAACATCATACATATTTCTTTATCTCTTCAACTTATCATACTTAAAGAAGATAGCTTCTTCATCTCTTGAACCTAAAGAAGAAATCCCAATATGAATATAAATATGAGTTGTAATCCTCTACTTATCTTCTGAAAGATAAGACCATCTTAAAGTCTTAATCCATTTTCTTGTTACTTCAACTCTATAAATAGATTCATGTTCAATCCTATACAAATAGAAAGACTTTCTTAATAGATTTACATAATAATATATATTCTAATCCTCTCTTTCTACTTCCTATTCTTATTATTATAACTTCAACAAATATCATAATCCTAATCTTAATACCTGCTCTACATAGAAAGAAATCCCAACTCTGAAATTTTCAAGGACTATACATACTAATAAATCCTATTATGAAACCTCAAAATATCCTATCTATTCCGCGGTATAGAGTCATTATTCCCTTCCTAAAGAGTATAATGAGTTAGATTTCTTTTTTTTTCTCCGTTCATTTGACTTATTGAGTGGGGGGGCAATGGTCTCACTCGTTCCTTCCCCTCGGAGGGAAAGTAACTAAAGTTCCTTCATTTGACTTATTGGGTGGGGGCGGCCACTCTTTCACCTCACCTTTGTTTCATATGCCACGGATACTTTTCTTTAGTGGGGCATACCAAGAAGTCAGTATGTATGGTCATAAGTTCCTAAGGAGTAGGTATGATGGATAGGTTGTTACAAAGTCTAGTCCAAAGGAGGGCATAGGTTGTAGGTATGAGTGTACTGGGCTAGTCCCACCTGGAGGTAAAGTTTCCTAGGCGTAGGTAAATTTCCCAAGGCATAGGTATGAGGTGAATATTTCCAAGTACGTAGTTGAATTCTGGAGGTCTCAAGGACATAGGCTTAAGGGTCTAGGGAGTTTTTGAAGTATAGTTCCCATGATAGCATTATATACGTGAATATCCAAAACACAATAAGTTAAGCACCACCCACCTTCCTAACATGACTTGGCTTCTTCTTTACCTATCGATAGAAGAAGTAATGTCACATTTGGGGGTGCATGATTGCGGGGCTAGTTAGGCATTATTTGTGTGGCTTATTAGGCGTTATCGGCTAGTTAGGCGAGCTACACTGGCCATCTTAACACTTAACGCTAGGTAGATTTGCCCCATCCATGTAGGTTCTTAACGCCCTAGCTACTAGATTAGATCCTGGAGTTGCGGAACTCACTACTCTATTAGAAAGGATAATTACCAACTAATCAATAGGGAATGTAACTTACCGCGATGGCTCCGCCCACTCCTTACCGCGCTTGATGGACGATGGATGGAGGGACTATTCAATGCGGAAATATAGAAGATATATCTCTGTCAGCGCTCTCTATTTAGAGAAATCTGGCCAATCCCCCTTATGAAATAATCTACATGAGGGTAGGTATATTATACTACCCCTCCCCACCCCAGCCAACATATATTTCACTCGCCTACCATGAATCTCCTACTAGAGCTTCCTAAGGAAGATAAAACATCTATGTAAGGTTCCGCAAACTACCTTTTACCCAAACCATTCATGCATGAGTAGAACGAGGTAGGGTGCCCCTCTAAGGGCAGAACCCAAAGAGTAAAAGGAGGTCTATGGACTACCTGTCTGTTATTGTAATATTGATTCTTCCTTCGTTTCATCCCTGCCTTGTTTAGCTAGCTCAGTCTAAGTCTAAGTCTCAGTAGCTAGATTATGTTCCTAAGATTGGATAAGCTTCACCTTAATCTTTCTCTTTTTATTTATCAGTAACAGCATCAACCTGCACTATAGCTTGGTAGGGCTGATAACTGGCAGCCTAATAGTAGCACGAGCTCGGATTTCAGGATAATAAGCCCATTCACTTTCTTTTCTTTCTTAGAAGGTTGAAACCTCACTTAGTAGGGCTAAGCATGTGTAAGTATAACTAATTCGGTTGCACAAATAACTCAGATGCAGCCACTAAATAAGTATAGGAGCTATTCTCTCAAGGTGTAGGCTTAATTAATTCATTATCTAGTACAGGTATTTTTGTAGCGGCCACCGGATGTACAGGATCTTTTAAGAGCTAGCACTAATACTTGCGAGACGTGGGACGAAGACTCAGTTGTAAAAAGGCTCTGAAAGGTCTGAAGCACCAAATGAAAAGAAAGCGCGATAAGTAGTTGTGGTTAAGAGAGATAGCTTAACGTTCAAAGGGTGCAAAAAAGCTTCTGAAAAGGGCATCATCTGCCTATGGAGGTCGGTATGTTTACCAGTCCATGAACTAGCACAAGGTGCGAGTCCAAGTGATTATATATAGATATACATCTATATAAGATATAATAAAAACTAGCTTGGAATGTGTTACACTGAAATTTGTCACCATGACTATCTGTAGTTAGTATGGCTCCATCAACAGTCATACTATCCTCCTTGGCAAGCCTTATACCTCTGCT
>APFE031192798.1:0-18171 GCA_000404065.3 Pinus taeda | reverse complement strand
AGATTGGCATTTGGGCAACTTTAGAAGGAGTTAAAGCAAACCCTAGACCTAATGCCTAATGACCAAATTTTGTTTGAAAACTTTTTGAAATGACAAAATTTGACCTTAACACTCTGAAACCACTTTGTAAGAGCATATTTGATCACTGGAGGAAGGCTGGAAAGACTGACACTAACACTATGTTTCATTCACATGGAGGGTTCTCATGAATCTCACTTTTATTAATTTTTTAAAGTGGTTCTTTTAATTTCATGCACACTGCCCCCTTTTAGTGTTAGATTTTATTCAAAAAATTTTGCAATTATTTTTCATTTGGAATATTATTCCCACATGTTTTAGGATAGCTAGATATTTCATTGAGTTTAATTTAATTTATTTTATTTTTTCTAAAGTTGGATTCAGAACTTAATCCATTTTTCCAAGTCCTATCTAAATTAAATTTTAAATTTCATACTAACCTCAATCTTTGTTTGTACTCTTTAACTCTAGTGTTTAGTCCTTATTTTTTAAACTCTAATCTCCTTTTTGTTTTCCCCAATATTAAGGGAACCAATTTAGTTGTGCCCTTCAAGAACTCCTCACAAAGTTTCAAGGGTTCCACAAAATCTTTCCTTCAACTATTTGTGACTAATAGAGGGGAACATAGGCACGATGGTGGATGCCACGATTAATTCCTAAGTCATCCTATGTTGTGAGGCTAATTGTGACTAAGGATCAAGGCATATACCTTGATGCATGCTCCTTAGCAAAACCTCATGAGTGATTGAAGTCACGGTCCAACCCTCATGGCATCATGCAACTTCAAGGTGAAGGTTCCCAACACCTTCTATCCCAAGCCACGATGGATGTTCTAGTGGGTGGAATCATGGATGTTGTCTCACCCCTCTCGATGAATGTCTAATTTGTTGCATACATCTCCATTACCCATGTGTGAGTTGTCCATGCCAAATTATACTGCTTCATCATGTGCATGTGCACTAAGGTTGTTTCTTGCCACACTCAAACAATGATCAATAACATCTGATCACAATGATAAGTCATATGAGTGTATGCACGATAACCAACACAAAAAAGCATCAATATCAACAAATATTATAACCATAAATACAATCTAGGTCGGTAATCATAAACACACCAGTAATCCTCATAACATAAAATAATCAAATCATCAATACTTGATGTCCGCAAAGAATAAATTGTATGTCAAATATCTATCTCATAAGCCAATGTAAAACTAAAAGTGTCTATTTCAGGTCAAACTAGAGCAAGCCACTACAAATGGAGTAATACATGGAGGAAATAAGGTACCAATGGTCTCTAATCTAAGTCTTTGTGGAATTCATCAATATATCACTACAAAACATTGGATTGATTCTCTTCAATTACATGGAAAAGCCTATCTATTTATAGGTTGTTGGTAGTCCTTTTCTTGTCACCAACCTTAATCGTACACCTATTAAGATTTAAGGCAGGAGCCATGTGATTATATTAATTTGAAATATGGTGCATTAAGTTGATTGGCAGTGCCGGGAGGTCATGTAGGTAGCATATTTCCACCCCACCATTTGGTCTTTGTCCTCGAACATTTATGCACCACAAAAAACCACCCATTTATTTTCATAAGCTCGTGTGAATATTGAGGTTTATCCATGCAATTTGTGTGATTATTAAAGGATAAATTGTGTGATTCATGAGCATGGTATTTTGATGATTGGAAATTGATTGATAGCTCATAAATAACCTACAAGATGTATAATTAAATGTGTTTTATAAGTTATATGTTAATTTGGATTGTTTCCTATTATGCTCACTCAAATATCACAGAGGAGAAAGAATTAGGTGTATAATAATATCCCTTTGATATGTGAACTTAGAAGTATCTCATATCACTGAAATACATTATGCTTTTTAAGCCAAGTTCTCTAATGGAGATAATAGAATAAAGAGATAGGTGGTCAAGGATGGGAGACAGCCTAGGAAGAGACGATGAAGCCCATTTATAAAACAAACAGTAAAAAGGTGATATAAATATAATTAATATTTTTGGAAACAAGGGAAACATTCCCATACTTTTGAAATTGTCAAAGCAAAGTGCAATATGAAATCATGGCAATAGAGGTCAGATTTGAGTACATTTAAAAAATCAAGGTTACTTCCATTGTAACTCACTTGGACCAAGCATAATATTATTTTCACTTGCATAGAGATAACTTTGATTATTGAGAAAGATACATGGTTGAAGTGATAAAAATGTGAGAGAACAATGACACCCAAGGGGGTGAATAATTGTAGTAAAAGGATTTCCACTAAGATGTGGGGTTGGAACATGTAAGGAAACACCTTAAGAGCATCTCTTTCTTAAGGGTTCTAAAAAATGCTAAAAGGAGCCATACATTTTTGGGTGCCTTCATTTTCACTTGGAACACTATAACCATAAATATGTACTTGTTGGAACATGCAGGTAGCCACCTAAAGGTTGGTCTTGGTTGAGGGCTCCAAATAATGTGGAAAAGAGCCATACATGTTTAGTGGTTTTTAACTGGAGCTAGAACACTAAATATGCGTATGAATATGCATGATGTGATGATAATTTGTAATTAAGTATGTGAGAATAATCAAGTCAAAGTGAGAGGACTATCCTTCTTTGATTTGATGCCACCCATCCTTGATGTAAATGGGGGCCATGTTGCCAACGCCTCTAAACCAATCCCTAGACTAAAATGATCTAGTGTCGATAGGGGAAATTTCGTTTGATATTGGGAATGATGAATCCCTAGAAACCAACATGGGTTGTGAAACAAGTAATAGATGTAATGAACTAACACTTGACCAACGTATATGGACAAGCTAGTCAATGAGTAGGAGACTCGCGACTTCCTTGGAAAAGAGTAGAAATAAAAATTAATTTAAGTAGTGAACTTTGAGACCAAATGTTTAGGAAAGGTGGATTGGAGACCATGCATGTAAAGGAAAATTTTGGACATGAGGATGTGAAGATATATAGACACTTAGGAGTTAGTTAAAATCAACTTGGTTTAATGTGTCTTTACATAAAAATGTATCTCTTTAGTATGCATTAATATGCATTTATAGTTATGTATTTCGATGCTCACAATATGATATAGGCATAGAGTGATTTGATTACACATGTTCTTAATATTTTTGTAGTCATATTTTGTATAACGTGATTTTGGAAACTTATCGACAATTTTCATTGTTAGTTGTCAACATTTTGAATCCAAAAGAGGATCCATATTCAAGGCTCATTTTGTCCTCCATACTAACCACAATTAATCTATGGATTAGCAACCAATTGGTCCATGATCTTCATATAAAGAGCATGGATGGTAATTGTAGATAATAAATAGTGAAAAACTCTCTCGTGTACAATTTTTTGTTTTCCATGGTAAATCGTCTCAAGTGGCCATCTTAGCTAGGGTCGTGGACTGTTTCCCTATTAGAGGGTTTTAACCACACAAAAAAATAGTGTTGTGCTCTTTGATATGGTTATGTGAGTGATTACTTAAGATGTTCATCCTATGTGGAATTCCTTGTTTTGTCCAACATGGTATCAGAGCTTGTTTGAAGACCCATTCCCTTTGTCAATCAAAATCTTGAATATGTATTGCTACATTTTTTGGTTTTACTATTTTTGCATATATTTGGGGTAAGTGGATTGTTCCATTATATACATGGTGCTTCATTTAGTTGGAACTGATTTTCCATTTCATTCAAAAAACGTCTCCATTTTCCCACAACACAACCTTTTTTTGTCAAATTTAAAGGTATAAAGTCTACATATGTCAAATTCTCTTTTATGAATTAATATTTTAGTTCTAATATTTTTATTCCTAGTTTGCTACTCTTTTTGGTCTATGTATGCTCTTTGTTGTGTGATTTATGCAATCTTGACAAATAGAAACAAAGAAGAAAATGTTTTCTTTTTTGCATATGCTCTTTGTTGTGCACTATGTGTGATCTCAACAAATAAAAAATAGAGAGAAAATATGCACTTTTTGCAAAAGGTAATCAAGATATAACCCCATTTTTGTTGAATTCAAATCATTTGTCTTTGAAACTTCACTTTCTCTTATGTATGGTTGTCTTGAAGTTTTTTCCATGCAAAAACAAGGGTTTTGGGGTAGACATGTGCTTCAATGCAAAGAGTTCTAATAAAAAATAAAAAGCAAAACCAAAAACAACAACAACCAGCCTCCTCCATCAAATTTTCTACATATTAAGTATTAGTGCACTTGGTTGGAAGTTACTTTATTTATAAGGGGTCTTGATTTCAAGTTTTTTGTTTTTGTTTTGTAAGCTATTTTTTGAAAAATTTCATGCAAACATGAGTTATCTCTACTTTTATTGTAAATTGCATTTCACTTAATTTATAAATGTGAATCAATATAAACAAGTGTAATATGCAGTAATATATGTCTCTTATACAAGAAGTAATTGATAGCAATTATTGAATGCATGGACTAAATAACCTTGGAGCAATATAGAGATAGGTGCATAGATAATTTTTTATGAAACATTAGCCCCAACATTGTTGTTTGTGACAAAAGTTAAGTGTTTATTGAAATGTACTTGTGCACCTTTTATTCCATCTTTAGCTTATGAGGCCAAATAAGGAGGAGAAAATACAATGTCTAGTATATTTATATCAAATAATGTGTATATATGATATAAATAAAATAAATAATTTCTTAAAAAACTAATTATTGTAACAAACTATCTATTTGACTTCAAATTTATTCTCATCTTAATTTAGTAGCAAGTAAATAATTTTATGGTAGAATTTCTATGTCGAAAAAATCAAATTGATATGAAGTATCCCATGTCGTCTTAATCAAGTAGCAATGTAATCATATGTAATAAAATATCTAATATAAAAAACTACAATGTTAGTATATTAAAATAAAAAATTTAATTACACAAAGGCTGAACTGTGAGTGCAAAAGATTTCAATTTTTTATTTATTTATATTTTTAGATAATGATTAGAATTGTGAAGCGAAAAGAGAAAATCTTATTTATTGTAGTATTGAATTAGATTTTATTTTTTATATTACATCATGATTTAAAATTAAATTGTAAAAATATATAATATAGGTAAGGTTTATTGAGGAAAATGATTTAACCAAGTACATTCAATAATAAAAATGAGCAAAGAGAAAAATGAAGAAAAACAAGAAGGGGAAAACCAGTGTAATATGCAATGCTGTTGCTTTTGTTTTTTAAATCGGCTAGTTTCTAAAAGTTTGAAACATAATGACAACTATTTTTTTTGGAAAATAAAATACTAATTATGGAAAAATCCATTAAAAAAAAATTGAAAAAGAAATTAAGAGGACACTTGTTGATTAGAGGTTGTTTCTTATTTTTATTTTTTTAAAACAAATTTTTAATTATGAAAATTTGATTTTAAACCATATAAAATTAGTCATCCACCAATCAAAAATTAGATATCCAAATTTTAAAACTTCAAAAAGTAATTTTCAATTTCTAAAAAAGTAAGTTTAAAATTTAATTTTTCAAAAATTTCAATAAAATTTGGAAATTAGTTTCTAAAAAATTGAAAATTAATTAAGAAGTCAAAGAATTTTGACCCAAACTGATTACAATATACTATGTCTTCCATAGGTATAATAACTTTAATGTTTTTTTAGGTTTCATTTTGCATGCAAATTTTAATTTATAAAATAACTTAGTTGTAAAAGTGATTCTCACTTATTCTATACAAGTGGGTCACTTATAAATAACTTATTTGTAAAAGGGAGTTTATATGAAAAGTTAGAGAATGAAGGGATTTGTTTTTACTTAGGAATCTTATTATGCATTCATCGCCATGTGGACCGACTTCTACTTGTCATGTGGCACTTTGATCACCTTTTATACTATTTTTAAAAATGACATAACTTGCATATCCAATGTCCATTTTTTCAATACCCTTTTTTTAAACAACATGTTTTTTCGAGAGATTCCCATCCAAATAGTTAATTTTAGTTTTTGAGTCTATATTATCTGCATATTTTAATATAAATACCTTAAATGATCTTAAATACCTTAAATGATCTTTTGTTTACTAGTACTAATTACATCTCATGGAAATACCATTAGAGGATGTACTAAAAAATAAAATATTGTACTACATTACCTTAGGAAAAGAAAAAAATTCAATTGATGCTCGAAAGAAATTCAAATGGGATAGTAAAAATGATGAAGCATGTGGATATATTTGAATGTATGCTTATTTTGACTTAAGGTTTCATATTCAAGGAACTGATGATCCAAATGAACCTTGAAAAAATATGAATAAAGTAATTGGAAAACATATTGTGATTCAAGGCCATTAGTTTTAAAATAAGATAATATATTTAAGTCTTAATGATTCTCCTTACATTGAACATCATTTATCTAATTCCAAAACACTTAATTTTTTACTAAAATATTGTAAAATTGATATGAATGATGACCGATGCATATATGTTATTCTTGCTAAGCTTGGTACTACACATTTTGTCTACCTTTTATGCCGCTAGATAAGCTCTAGGGTCTTCATACACAAAACCCTTTCTTGATTGTTTATGTGATTCTCTTATTAGAGAGAAAAATGAGCTCTTACAACTTGGAGTGATCAACATCATAGGTACATCCAACAAAACTTTAGTTTCCCCAAAAAAAGATGAAGTCAACAATGAAATGAAGCAACATCCTCATAATAACAAGCAAAACAAGGGTCACAAACCATTTCAACTAGGACCTACTATTATTGGTGGAAAATGACCAAAATAAAAAGGTAAGAACATTGATAGGCATTGCAATTTTTTTGGGTAATATGTCATTTAGAGTCTAAATGTTTTAAAAAGATAGAGGCTTTAGAAATAACAATGAAGAATCATAACATCAATCTTGATTTTTCCTCTCATGGAAATGTGCTTTCTACTTTTGGTTTCTCATTCAATGTAATATCTAATTCTTCTTGTGATAAGAGGCTTATTGATTCTAGAGCATCTTATCATATAGTTAAGAATAAAGCCATTTTTCTAGGATAATGATTGTAACACCAAATAGGTATTTGTTGTTGATGACAGATATCATAGCACTATAGGGTTTGGAGCAATTGAGGTCATAATGGTCATTTCAATTATGTATTATGCATTCCAAGTATTTTGCATAACTTTTTATCAATATATTAGACCACTCATGCAAGTGAAGGTAAAATAGTAGATCTTAAGCATGTCCTCACCATTGGAATTGTTGATATTATTACCAAGTTGTACAAATTTGACAACTTTGGATCATTGTATTTTCCATTAGTTTTTATTGCTCATAGTGATGACTTGTGAAAAATTTGGCATGAGCTATATAGTCATCTTAAATACCACTTATTACAACAATTATATAACCAAAATATTGTGATTGGTCTTCCTCTAATTCATTGCATAGATGGTTTTTGCGTTATATGTATTATTAGCAAACATCATAGGGAATGTTTTTACAAATTTACCTCTTAGCACACCTTGACCCCCTTGCATCTTATTAGAGTAATTTAAGTGATCTACATCCTTCTACTTCTTTCTCTAGGTTCAAGTACTTCTTAAATTTTGTTGATGGCTTCTCTACATGCACTTGGTTTTATCTCTTAAAACTTGAGAGTGAAGTTTTTGACAAATTTTTTGCCTACAAGGCCCTTGTACAAAACTAATATGGACATTGATTATAAAGGTTCAAAATATATAATGGATATGAATATGTTCACGACAAATTCACAACTTCTTGCCTTGCATAATGCATTGAAAAGCAAAATACTATTCCATATACACGAATAAAAAATAGTGTCACTAAGAGAAATAATCACACATTAAAGTAAATGGAAATTTGTATGATCTAATCTAAGGAACTGAGTCTTCATTATTGGGTGGAAACCATCAAATTTTCCAATTACATGATAATCTTCACTAGCACTATTATGATCCTTGTGCCTTAAAAATGATAAGAAACTAATAATTACAATCCAATTTGAGGGAGAAACCTTCTCTTACAATTAAAACAATGTACAAGACAAGATTTGATGATCCTAAGACTATGTCTCCTTAGTGTATATATAAGAGACAAATGGTACAATTATAATACAATGGGACCATAAAGAGCTCTAGCCTACATAAAAATATAATAATATAAATGTAATCACTTAATATATAGGGCTTAATAAGGGTTTTTAGTGTTAACATGGGATTTGTATAGGGCTTAACATGCTCCTCCCCTTCAAACAAGTGTTTTCCTCAACACTTGATTATGTGCATATGTTTCTACATGAACAAGTCATCATCCTATGTCATCTCTTCCACTAGTAATTTCTTCCATTTGATGAGGTACTCAGTAATTTATCGATTTCTCAATTGCTTAATCCCTAATTCTAGGATTGTTTCTAGTTCTAGTATGATTTTCCCTTGTTCATTAATCTCTTGTAAACTAGTTTGAACTCGGGTATTTTCACCGATTACCTTATTTAAGAAAGAAACATGGAAGATTGAATGTACACATGAAGATGGAGGAAACTCCAATTTGTAAGCCATACTTCCAATCCTCTACAACACTTTATAGGGTTCATAACACCTTTGTGCTAATTTATTGTCTTTCTTTTGTTGCTTGAGTGACATCTGTTTATATGGTTGTAGTCTCACAAATACCTAATCCGCTTCTTCAAATTCCCTTGTATTGCAATGTTGATTTTCTTGTTGTTTCATCCACTTTTGTGTTAAAACGAAGTTTTTCTTCAATAGTTTGAGAGCCTCCTTTTAGTGACTGCCATATGTGGTCCTCTATTGATTGAGCCATTTTAGTCCCTTTTTTGTGATGTGTTGGATGGAGGATGATATACATAAAGTGCCACAAAGGGTGACATTTTTCATGAAGTATGGAAGGGTATTTTGCACCAACATTTTTCCAAAGGAAAACATTTGACCCATTGTGCCTATTTATGAGATGCAAAGAAATATAGATATCCTTCTAAACATTTATTCGCAAACTCAGTTATACCATTAGATTAAGGATGGTAGGATGAGTTTTAAGTTGATTGAGTACCCAAACAAGAAAATAATTCAAAAAATCTACAGTGAAATTTAGATCTTTATCACTTATAAATAATTTTTGGCATTTTTGGATTGTTTCCATGAATTCTTCTGTCATTGTACTTGCTTTTGAAGGATAAGGAAGAGAGAAAAAATGGGCATACTCTTTCATTCGACCTATCACTACCATTATGACACTCTTTCCTTCATATTTAGCTAAACCTATCATATAAAATCCATTGAAATTTCTTCCCAACAATGTCTTGGTAAAGCTAATGGTTGAAGGAGCTATAGGGTATTTATTGTCTCTCCCTTATTTTGTTGGCATACTACATTTAGTCACACAATTTTCACATTTACTTTAAGGCCTTCAAAAAAAAATAAAAAATCTTGATCCTACAATATGTATTAAAGAACCTTAAATTTCCTAAATGATACTCGTGTAATTCCAAAAGGACCTTTCCTTTGATTTGATAAGTCTTATATAAGCATACGTGATATTGATACCAAAACAAATCCTTCTTCCACATAAATTTTTGCATTGCATTAGGGTCTTTTTGTAGTTGTTGAATGATATTTCCTACCTTATTATCTTGCTTCCATTCTATCACCACTTCTTCGGCCTAGTGAAATTATGGAATGGTAATAGTGCATGGTAATCCCTTTGTGTCTTCCTCTTTCCTTGAGTGTATCTACCACAATATTTTGTTTTCCCTTTTTGATAATTTCAAATTCATAGCCCAACACAATTTTAACCCATTTTTTTTTCTCTTCTAAATATAATATTATTTCTAAGAAGAACTTCAAACTATCATGATCTATTTTTTCTTTGAAGTGTATTCCTATTAGGTATGGATGTCATTTCTTAACTACATGTAGTATGGCCAACATTTATTTTTTAGGTATTTTTCTGAGTAAGTTCTTTCCTTTATGTTTCCTACTTTCAAGGAAAAGAGATCTTCCTTCTTGCATAAAAATTACACCATTCCATGGCCTAAGGCATCACATTCCACAATGAAGGTTTTTCGAAGTCAGGGTTCACTATAATGAGAGTTGTACACATAACATTTTTAATTTTTTCAAAGGCTTTGGCTTCTACTTTAGCCAAAGAAAATGCTTCCTTCTTCAATAATTTTGTTAGAGGTGTTGCTATATGACCACAATTCTAGATAAACTTGCATAAATATCCTATCAGTCCTAAGAATCCTCTCAATTTATTCAAGGTTTTTTGGATTGACTATTCCCTCATAAATTTGATTCTATTAGGACCCACTTTGACACACTCATGATATACAATATGATTCAAATATTCTACTTCTCGAATCCCAAAGGAAAACTTGCAAGACTTTACATATAGATTTTTCCCTTCCAATGCTCTTAAGGCTCTATCATCATGTTGTACATGTTCTTCCCAAGATTTGTTGTAGATTAGTATGTCATAAAAAATACTAATACAAATTTTATAAGGAAGGGTTTGAAAATAGAATTCATCAAGATTTGAAATGTTGAAGGTGTATTTGTAAGTCCAAATGACATAACCAAAAACTAATAATGACCTTCATGTGTTCTAAAGGTTGTTTTGGAAATGTCTTCTTGCCTCATTTTGATTTTATGATATCCAAAATGGATATCCAACTTTGTAAATAAAATTTCTCCATGCAATGTCTAATAATTTATCAATGATATAAACAAGAAATTTATCTTTGATTGTCATTTTGTTGACTTGTTAGTAATATGGACACATATGCCATGAACCGTCCTTTTTTATAACCATCACCATTGGTGAAGAGAGAACTTTAGATAGGTTGAATGATGCTAGGCTCTAATGTTTGTTGAACCATATGATCAATCTCACTCTTTACACATATGGATATTTGTGTTGGGCGCAACCCAACTTGGCCTAGATTTTGGTGAAGACTCTGCATTTTGTGGAGTAGAGTGCGAATTAAATAATGCAACAGAGCACAAAGTGGACCACATAATGGAGAGCCAAAGTGGACCACATAGTAGATATACCACGTAGTATATGGGCTTTGAGGTGGGTCAAAGTCCCTCCTTTTTGTAAAAGCAAGTAATATTGTAAAAGATGAATGGTTTTCGGACCATAGTTTCTTGTATTAGGGAGCCCATGGTATGTGGACCATGGTATTGTAATGATGAACCCTTAATGGAATAGTATATAATAGGGTCAAATAATAAAGATACGAATCATGTTTATGGTCCACATCTGTGTTTATGGTTGAATTATTGTGATTTGTAGTTTGTGGTGAAGGAAAGGCTTTGCAGCTGAGTGCGCGGAGGCTTGAGTGTGCAGATGACCTGCAACTTAGTGCGCAGGTCAAGAACTATTTGTTGTACGAATTCATTATTATAAGTATCAATTCTTATGTACGTAGTCCCACATTTGGATGAATCACGATAAAATCTGTGTCTTCATGTGTATATTTGTTTTTTATTTGTTATAGTGTAGTAGTTTATTACAGTTGCATTTTATTATAGCGCAATGATGATTATGGGTTTATATGCTATGTTTAATAGATGAATGAATGTGGCAGATTAATCTATGTATGTTAAAGATAAAATAACATAAAAATGCCACATCGTATCATCCCTCAAGGTTGCAGAAACTTGGTTCTGCATCCTCCCATAGTCACTTCGGGTGAAACTCCGATCTGCTTGCAGGTTGTTGCCAAACTAGCCAGTGATTAAGGGTTTTATTGGTGCACAGTATAGATCGAACCTGGGTCAGCCCAACCTAAGCCAAAAAATGGTTTTGTCATTGGGACTAGGATCTGTTTGAGGGATATGTTTATGTGGCATTCGTCGAAGAAGGAAATTAAAGGTTGGCTAGAATCAAAGGAGAGAGAATTTGCAGATCAAGAGAATATAAACCCTCATCTGAAGTTTGAAGCTTGGTTACAAAGACATATTTTTAGAGATCAATAAAAAAATTTCTTCACATCATTTCTTGTTGAATTGTACGAGTGGATATCAAGGTTGATTGAAAGAAAGACATGTTTTAAAGGTGGAGAACCTATGACATGGACTTTTGAATTGATACAATGACTCAAGAGCATTGACAATGGGATTTCAAGGGCTGTTAATTTCTAGATTGATAGAATCTTAGGAGGATTTATTACTGAGTTTGTAGTAGACCAGATTGTGTCCTACATTGAAAGGATTGTGAAGTAAGTATTTGAGATCTTTGAAACTATAGATTAAGATGCTTCTATGTGAAAAGTGATTTCTACAAATGCAGCCAGGTTGCTATTTTACTTATGTTTGGAAGAAAATAAAATAAATATGAGCAAAAGATTAGAACAACACGAAGTGGAAAAATATATAGAGTAGATACCAGAAAAAGAGCTCGTGGACAAGCCCCAAAGACCTTTGTAGAAACTGAATATAGTCCTCTGTTGAGTGCATTTGAAAGTGAAAGGGAAGATAGCCACCTTGATAAGCCTCAGGTAACTTCACAGTATTCACCTTCCAAGCTGAGAGTTCGCAGAAGCTAGAATCTAGCAAGAGCCATGGTATTTTTGGCTCTCCCCCTTCCCCTCCCCCTCTGCCTCCAAGAAGAAATATGGCTGATGATAGGAACTAGATCAGAAGATCCATAACAATTTTGGTTTTTATGTGAAGTTGTATGGATTGCGAAGCATATCAACAATGAAAATATAAGGAAAGCACATCTCATTACGATTCTCTAAGATAGAGCATGGACATGGTATATGAAGTATTCAAATAATCATATTAGAACATTTGCAGATATTAAAGCAGTGCTAATAAGAGAATTTAAGAAGCTCAAGTTTGAGTAGTAGTGCATCACTGAGTTAAAGAAATTAAACAGAAACCTACTGAGTCTATTTGGGAATATGATCAGAGATTTAAGGAATTGTTGCATCAAGTGAGCTTCGAAATAGCTATGCAACAACATCAAGAATGGTTTATAGTTGCACCATTACCACATATCAGACTACCATTGATGAAAAAAAGATAACAAGTCAAGCCAAAGCTCTGCATGTTGTGATGAAGTTGGAAGCTTCACCTATAGGAGATACTGATGTAGGTATCCAATAGATTCAAAGTTAGCTGGAAAACCTAACCCTATAGATACAAGATATAAATAAAAACAAAGAAGTCGGAGAAGACATATGGTGTACAAAGTGCAGATCAAAGGGCCATTCTAAGGAACAATTTCCTATATTTAGGGATTACATGGCTAGTGTACCACCGAATCCTTTAAATGCAAGATCCAGCCTGTGGTGCGAGATATTCAAGACCATAAGAAAACATTGCTCAGAAGATTGTTACCTATTGCAGAAATATGTGTAGACTCCAAGGAACCTATATTGCAAATTCTGTAAATTAGTGGGATATCATGAGAATAACTGTCGAGCTTATGAACTGATGGAGTGCAGTGCTGACACTTATAGAATGCAAGCAGAAGAACATGGACATGAAGGCAGTTGACATCACGGTGGTCGAGGAGGATATCAAGGAAGAGGTCGAGATGCTAGAGCTAGTTGAGGACGTGGACAGATCATTTGCTATAACTGCGGCCAGGAAGGTCATTTTGTGAGAGATTATCAGAACCCTACAATGATATGTAAGTTGTAAATCCTTTGACCATGTAATTGAAGAATGTCCTGTAATTATGGAAAAATTGCAAGAATAAAAGAATCAACAGTTGACACAGAATATTCAAATGATGACTGTTGAAAGAAGGAATGACGAACCATGAATTAGTATTTTTACTAGAAGTGGAGCTAATATTGGAAGTGGTAAAGAAGATGAGAAGAAAGAATTTGAAAGTACATGTGTTTGAAAATTTGTTGAGAATGCTCCTATTTTTTATATTCGGAAGGAAAAAGAAGTGTTTATGGAAGTAAAACGAAGCTTTATGGATGTTGGAGTTTCAACCTCCAATGCATAGCCAAAGTAGAGAACTAGCTGCAACATATCATTAACCTTGACACATTATCAAGTTTCGAAGCATAATCGAGCTCTGACAGAGGACTAGGAGTCAACAACTCAAGGAGGTACTTTAAAGTCTTTTTTGCAAACTTGTATGAAATTATTAAGAGATAAAATTGTTGTAGAAGGGCTTCACCAGTGATAGATTCTTGTGCATCAAAAGAAACTCCATGAATTGAGATGCGTGTAATGAATAATTTTCATTGACAAAAGATAACTGGAAGAGAAATGCGGCATAGTGCATAGATAGGAGAATATAATATGGATCAAGTTATTCTAGATCTAGGATCTAATGCTAATGTTTTGAAAAAGTAAACATGGGAATTAATGGAGCCAACCCTACAATGGTCGCCTATTCAGTTAAGGATGGAAAATCAGTAAAATATATTCCTCTTAGGAAGACTACCAAATGTAACAGTGAATATTGCAGGAGTTCACACTATTGTTGACTATGAAGTAATATAAATTGTTGATGATAGTAACCCTTATCCAGCATTACTTGGACTTGACTGGGCACTTGATATTATGGCCATAATTAATCTGAAGAAGAGATACATGATATTTGAAGGAATAAATATGAGAGTAATTGTTCCCTTGGATCCATCAGAAGGAGTAAGATACACAGAACTAGAAAAATAAGAGTACTACACAAGTGATATGAATAATATCTATCAAATGACAACACATGAACATGATTTTGTTAACCCTACTGCAGAAGGCAAGTTGAGTTGTGATTGTGATAGTTCTTGTACCTCAAACTCAGAAGAAGAATTGGAGCACTAGTAGAATAGGTTGCATGAAGTATCTACAAGGCATTGTGCAAGAATTACCAAATCAGTTCACTATATGAGATCTGAGGCATGTAATCTGCCTTCTTATGATGGCTTAAGTGATATAGGATTATGAAGAACATGTTCCAGAGAATAAAAGGTTTTTAGCCTTGGATGTAGCCTTGAAAGCTATCCCTGCTATATGGTGGGGTGAACACAAGAAGATTATAGAAGTTTGACATGAATGTCGAAGATTGATGTGGATAAGGTTTAGACAGATAGATATGGAAATAGAGATAAAGTATGATGGTGAAACTAATCCTAGGAAGCATATCCAACTATGCACTACAACATGCAAGGAGATTCCACGACAAGAATGGGTTAATGGATTTATTCATACATTAGAAACAATCCCTAAGAATTGGTACCTAGAAATAGAGCTTCGACATGGTATTGTGGATTGGGCAGACATGGTTGATGGTTTCATATTAAGATTCAACTTTGAAGATGATTGTCCATACATAGATTTGGCCCTTTAGACAATCAAGAAGAAGATCTTTGACAATGCAACCCCATTGACATGGAAATAACTTGATTGGGTTGCGGAAATAGAAAATGCACTAGAATGCTATAACCTTACTACAAAATAAGAAGAATATTCTCGCAATGTCGACGTAGCCAAATCATAAGGATGCAACGAAGTAAATGGACTTGAATTGGAGATATCAAATATACCTAAGTTACTAAAGACTAAGAAGGTGAACATAGGATCAGAGAAGGAGCCCAAGTTTTCAACTACAAGAGATTATTGGGATGAGGAGACCGTCAGCAAATTTAGAGAATTGCTTCATGAATATTAGGAATTGTTTCCCACTAAGTGTCCAGATATGAAGGGTATAATAGGAGATTTAGGAGTCATGAAGATTCCCCTTAAACCTGATGTGAAGCCAGTCAAGCAAAGACCTTAGAGATGAACCCAAAGTATAAGGAGAAAGTGAAGGTAGAGCTTGATAAGATGATAACAATAGTTATTATTGAACTAGTGGAAGAATCATAATGGGTAAGTCCTATGGTGGTGCAAGAAAAGAAGACTCAAGGAGAAATCAAGATCTATGTTGATTTGAGGAAGTTAAATGATGCATGTTTACATGATCCCTTCCCTACCCCTTTCACAGATGAAGTACTAGACAATGTAGGAGGTCAAGAAGCTTACTCATTTATAGATGGATTTTTAGGATATCATCATATTAGAATTGCACCTTAAGATCAGCATGAGACCACATTTTCTACAGAATAGGGCTCATATCAATACACAATAATGCCTTTTGGATTGAAAATTCCCCTGCTATATTTTCAAGGGTGGTGGTTGCAACTTTTAAAGAATATATATAAAAGTTTTTGGAGGTATACTTTGATGATTGGACAATATTTGGGTTTCTAAGCAAACATATTGGAACTTTAAAACTCATGCTTGACAAATGTAGACAATATCAGATCTCCTTGAATTTAAAGAAGTGCATATTTTGTGTACCTTTTGGTATACTATTGGGACATATTATTTCCAAGCAAGGATTAGTGGTGGACCCTACTAAAATTTCTATTATTTTTAACTTGACTCTACCTAAGATAGTAAGATAGCTTCACACTACCTTGGAATATACTGGGTATTACAGGAAATTCGTCAAGGGGTATGCGCAAATTACTGCGCCTATGGAGAAATTGTTGAATAAGGATGTAACTTTCCAGTGGAATGAAGACTGTCAGAAGAGCCTCAACATATTGAAACAAAAAATGGTAGTTGTGCCTATATTAGCGTTCCTTGATTGGAATAAGGAATTCCATGTCCATGTGGAAGCCTCTTGTATAGCTTTGGGAGTAGTATTAGCACAACTTGGTGTAGGAGAAATTGATCATCCTATAGCTTTTGCGAGTAGGAAATTATCTAAATAAGAAAAGAACTACACAACTACATAAAGAGAAGGATTATCTATGGTATATGCTTTGCATAAATTTAGACATTATTTACTGTGATCACACTTTAAAATGTTTACAGATCATTATGCACTAAAATATTTGGTTAATAAGATTGTCCTAGGAGGAAAGATTTGCAGATGGTTACTATTATTCCAGGAATATGACTTTGAAATCATTGTCAAACTAGGAAGATTGAATGCAGAACCTAACCATCTATCAAGATTGGAAACAGGGGAAGAACCAACCAGTATAGAGGATAATCTCCCTGATGCGCAATTATTTGCAATCAGAGTTGCAAATGAACATTTTAAAAATATCATTCATTTTTTGAACACAAGAATGTCTCCTTCATAATATACTATGCAATAGAAGAAACAATTAGTGGTAAAGGCAACTGACTTCTCATTGAAAACGAGACAAATATATAATATGGGACTAAATGAGATACAATGCAGGTATGTCTCTAAACATGAAAAATAAATTATTCTAGTAGAGGCTCACGAGGGCATAGCTGGTGGACACTATGCAGGAAAAGCTACCGCGCAGAAGATCTTAAGAGAAAGATTATGGTGGCCTGCATTACATAAATATGTAAAGGAATATTGTTGTGTGCCAAAGAACAAGAAAGCCTTCATGAAGAGATGAAATGCCATTAGTACCACAAGTTACATTACAGGATTTTGATAAGTGGGCTATTGATTTTGTTGGACCCATAAATCCACCTGAAAAAAGGACTGGTGCGAGGTACATAATCACAACGACTGACTATTTGACAAGATGGGTTGAAGCACAACTAGTAAGGAACTACAACACAGAAACTGTTGCAAAGTTTCTTTTTGAATACATACTATTGAGATTTGGATGTCGAAAGATCTTGATGAGTGACCAAGGGTCACACTCCCTGAATAAAACTATTGAAGCATTGACTGAGGAATTTCAATTCTATCATCAGAAGAGTACCCCTTATCATCCTCAAGCCAATGGAACATTGGATTTATTTAACAAGATTTTGGAGAATGCACTTACTAAGGTATGCAATGTGAATAGAGATGACTGGGATCTCATAATTCTAGCAATATTATGGGCTTATAGGACTACATTTAAAAATTTGATAGGTGAGACACCGTTCAGGTTAGTTTCGTGGGCAAGAAGTTGTGATGCCCATGCAATACATTGTGCCTAGCTTGAGGATTGCAACTTTTACATATATGGAAGACCTTGATACAATGGAGGAAATAATACCGCAGTTGATTGCTTTGGAGGAAGACATATTTATAGAAGGATCCCATCAACAGGTACAAAAAGCAAGAGAAAAATCTTGGCATGATAGGCATATTAAGCAAAAGAAGTTTCAGGTAGAAGACCTTCTCTCCT
>APFE031192792.1:0-13587 GCA_000404065.3 Pinus taeda | reverse complement strand
TAATACAGAATCAGATATGTATTAACCATATACATGCATATATAAAACAGTACACAAGAATATGGAAGGAAACAAGAATATATTTATTCAGATGAAAAGTAGCAAGAGGATTACAACCATGTGCTCTAACGCAACATCATCCTCCAGCTAGGAAGCCCTTCTTCACCTCAAGCAAATCTTAGATCACCCAACACTGTGAATGTACACCGGAAAACTAACAACACTTCTCTATAAGATACAAAATTCCAGCCTTTGGATCTCTGTGATGAGGGATCCATATATAGATGATTACAGAGAGGTGAGTCATCTTCTGGGATCTTGATTAGTGTCTTTTCTCTGATAGTTCCTGCTTCAACTTGGAGAATGATGATCTCTTACTCATCCCTGGTCGAAAATGGAGAGGCAAGTGTCAGAGGGGAAGCTTCTGGAAGATTTCGTGATCTTCCACCTCGCATTTTTGTCCCTGACATTTGTCCATTCCCGACCATCGCACCCTACAGAGGAGAAAATCAGTATGTATCGCACCTTGTACACTGGGAAGGTGATATGCATCGCACCCCCTGCATTGAGCTTTCAGTATGGTCCAGTTTTGACCATTTATGAGCAGTTTTCAGTGGAGAACTTATGGGAGATGATGCAATCAGTTGACCTTGTTCCTTTAGGCAGTGAAGCAACACTTTTAGGGATTTAGGAGGCCTCAGTTTATGGACATTTATGATTGGGGTTGAAGTGCCCAAAAATGTCTATAACACAACTTCAGAGATTCGGGGTCAAGTGTGCACCTGGCCCTTTTATAACTGAGTTGAAACCACTCTTCATAGTCTTCTAAGGATTCATCACTTCCCATGGTCATTCGAAAGATTTCTTCCTTTGTTTCCTTTGACCTACAGTAGTTTCGGTATTTTTTTTTAAAGGCTTGCTGCATCTGAGCCCAAGTTGTGATACTGTTTCCAGGTAGCCCCATGAACCAGCATAGTGCTGCATCCTTGAGGGTAGAGGGAAAGGGTTTCAACTTTTCCTCATCTTCTGCATAGACATAAGTTCGACAAAGGACAACAAACTCAAACAAGAAGGTATCAAGATCTTCAGTGGTCAATCCATGGAAGTGAGGTAAGGCTGAGGGACTTATTTTTTTTTATCTTTGTGTCCCCATTGGTCTCTCGAATGGGAAAGGTGCCTTCTATTCTATCCTCATTTCCTATACCATTTTTGTTTTCATCCATGGTCTCAGGACGAATGTTTTCTTGCTCTTCTTCTATTATAGGATCTTCATATATCTCTGGAGGTTCACCTATAGGTTCTTTAGGATCACTACCACCAAAGAAGAGAGAAGGGTGACTTAGTGATGTGTTGGGGGTGTTGGGTAGGACTTTTCCTAAATTGCCTCTATTCCTACGAGGCATGAAAGAGAATCACTTTTTAGGATTTTTGTGTTTATTTTCCTTCTTGTACCTACAAAACTTTGAGATGGATTCAACAACAAATTGCAGCTAACTAAAATAAACCTTACTAAAATGAAAATTGCAAAATTGAAATGAAAGCGGGAAATGACTAATCTATGTTGCTGAAATTAAATTGTAGAATGGAAATGCTAATCTACGCTTGCAGAATTGAAATGCTAACCTACGCTTGCAGAATTGAAATTGTAGAATTGAAATGCTAATATACGCTTGTAGAATTGAAATTGCAGAATTGAAATGAAAGTAGAAAATGTCTACTCTACGCTTGCTAAAATGAAATGAAAGCAGGAAATGTCTAATCTACGCTTGCTGAAATGAAATGAAAGCAGGAATTGTCTAATCTACGCTTGTTGAAATGAAATGAAAGTAGGAAATATCTAATCTCCTCTTGCAGAAATGAAATTGCAAAACAGAAATGAAACAACTACTCTACTCTTGATGAAATAAACTACTTAACAGAATGTTGCAGTAGAAAATAGAAGAAAAACAGTAATCACAAATACTCTAACGCTTCCTCGGTAATGGCACCAAAAAGATGGTGGGATCCAGTATTGCAGCAATGATGCTGCAACTTCTGGGACTCCATTCTTTACTTTTATCAACCCAGTAGTTCGTAACAAAATTGGAAGCGACGGTGATGTATGCACAAGTACTAGCTCTTACTGTAGGATGTCACTTGATCAGTTGGCACAAGTTTTCTAGGAGCTCAAGCCAAATTATATGAGTTCTCAGAAGAAGATTTTAATTGTAATGAAAGAAGGCTAACTCAAAATACGCTATTCTACTTGTAGAAGAAGGCTGAAAGTTGAAAGGAAATGCAAACCCTAGTAAACCCTAGTCTTACCCACTAACCCTACTTTTGCAAGAAAAAGAGATGAAACTACTGAAATGGATGCCATGGACTACTATCAAGGTAAAATGCATGTACTTAAGCTAATTTTGAAGGAAAATGTGGAAGAACCATCTTTTTTCACTTTTGAGCAATTTCATGCAGAATTATTATGGTTGTGTTTTAACTATTTGACTGTGCAGAGGTTTTGTGGCGAAAGGAGATAGATTTGGTTGTTGCAGATGATGAGGAAGGTGTGAAGAGGACCTAAGGAGTCCCTAGCACCCTTCTGGAGAATTCCATTACGATCAGGTTTCAAAAAATCACTCGCATGAACTTCTACAGGAAGTCTACAGGGGATCTACAGGAAGTCTAGAGGAAGTTCTAGAGGAGTAGGCCGAAAGTGATTTTTGAAGTTTTGGAGGAAAAATGGTGGGGAAAGGAAACTGAAGGTTGGATGAGGGTGTTATAGGGTCTAGAACTTTATCAATGAAGATCAAACATGAAGGTGATGGTTGGATTGGTTCAAAGAATAAGAAAGCGATTTTGCACAAAAACATAGAAATTAGGGCTATTTGGGAAAATGTGGCGAATGAGTGGAGAAAACCTTGAGAAATGGACTGGAATAGGTTGGGGGATGAGAGGATGATAATCCAGGATGGTATTTGAGTGAGCTGCACACCTGCTTCTACAAATTGTTTCAAGGAGAATTAAAAAACAGAGTTTTACCTACTTTAACCTAATTCTACCCTTAAAAAACAAAAAAGTGTTGAACATAACATTATGGACAGGAAATGATGGAAGAAAGCTATGAAAACTGAACAAGGAAAAATCCAAGCATGTAAATACAATTGATATCAATTTCTCCAAATCGAATTAACACACTAGCAATTGCATTGGAAAGCAAAAACGGTGTTTTGGTGGCAACAAGAGTGCTTTGGTCTCAATTCATGGTCCCAAAGAGGGAGAAAGAAGATCAAAGCCTACTTGGTAGCCTTTTTGTGGATCTTTTCTATTATTGCAGCAAACTAACTAATCAACTTGAAGCAAGAACAACTATCCTAATCATCAAAAACAACCTAAGTAATGAAGCAAGATTTAATCTAAGTAACATAAATTATTTCATGAATGTAAGAAGAAAACACATATAAATACAAGAAGGAGGTACTGGGCACTTGGTTTGGTCCCCACCCTAAGAGCTACATCCCCTTTAGAAAGATTATTTCTGGTTCAAGGCAAAATTCATCTTCATTGATCAAAAAATACTAGTCATATAACAAAACTATTTACAGAAAGAGCTCGAAAATGAGATGAATGCAGGGCTGCACTAAAGTGTGAAAATAGACTGTTCAATAGCTAACCTACTAAGGCCTAACACCTTCTTATTTATACAACTTGAGGACTCCCAACAGTCCTCCTAAACTTTAGGAACTTGGCTGCCAAAACTTGCAGATAACAACAACTTCATTAGACCTGCTCGACTGCCCTTGTGATCATCGATGTGATGGCCCTTGAACTCTGATCTGCTGGTGGAGAACTCAAGGAAGGGGTCATTAATGTAGGAGACACCCTCCCTATAAGTCCTCAGTGGCTGTCAATCTTTTCATAAACTCCCAACGGTCCTCCTAAACTTTAGGAACTTGGTTGCCAAAACTTGCAGATAACAATGACTTCATTAGACCTGTTCGGCTGCCCTTGTGATCATTGATGTGGTGGCCCTTGAACTCCGAGCTGCTGGTGGAGAACTCGAGGAAGGGGTCATTAATGCAGGAGACACCCTTTCTATAAGTCCTCAACTTGGTTTCTTTGAGTTTTGGTTGTCAATCTACTCATAAATGCATGGTTTTGGTCCAAAAATGTCCAAAAATATGCAATAAATACTCATTAGACTTCGTGGCAAAATGACTACCCCATTCACTCAATTAACATAAATATATTAAAAAACATGCACAAAAATATGGAGAATGGTGGATTAAATGGAAGCAATAGGCAAAATGAGCCCATATAGTTACCCATTTCTGAGGCTCATCACATAACATGGCCTTTTTCTACTCATTTGATTGGTCCATGTACTCACTCTTCTATATTTTTAGGGATAGTGGTATAGTTCCTACAGAGGTTCCTAGCATTATGGAGATGGATTTGGCTATGATTTGGAAAATATTTGTATTTTCATTTGTGTACATGATAGATGTTGAGAAATCAATGCTTATAGGAATTGGGTTTGATTCCTCTTTCTTGATAATTACTTGTGAATTATGTTGGATTCTTTTACTTCTTTATTAGTTTATCTTTCATCAAGAAATTACCAAATTATATGTATATGAAGATCACAAGAACAAGAGACACAAGATGTAGGCACTCAGCTAAGGAAAAACACCTTCAAGGGGAAAACCCAATCCAAATCTTCTACTAGTATATTCAAATCAAGATGAAACAATCCAAGACCTCTTAGACCTAGACAAATACCTCCTCCAACCACCAAGTCATCTCTTCTTTCCAATAGATGATCCTTGTCAAAGTCTCCAAATGATAACTTCCCAGTAGCAGTTTCAATCCATAATTTCATCCCTCATCTTCAAAATTTCGGACCTATGGTAGTTTCATAATTTTCACCCCACAAACTACCAAAAATCTTTGCACGTGTGGCAAATAGATATCCAAAGAATATTTTTAGGTTTTCCCAACTTCCTTTCGTCCTTCTCCAACTACTTCACTTTTTTTTCCACTTCACTTCATTAAATATCGAACTTGTTGAGCAAGTGCTCCAAATAGATTGGCCTACCTCTCTATGGATAGCCTTTTTGCTAGGTCGGATCATCCTAATGTAGGCTGAATTCATGGGGATAGGTCTGACTTGGTGTGGAGGCGACAAATAACCTCTTTGACTTAAAAATATTTATTTTTACATGATAAAAAGGCCCAATAAAAATTTAATACAAAATGACAATGACTCTAATGGCTCAAGACAAAACTTATAAGCCTTCAATGGAGGCTTTGACCTAGAAAACATTGACCCAAGCATGAAACCCATGCTCTAATAAGTCATTTTCTTTAATAATAAAATTTGTTTTGACAAGTATAATTATGAAGACCAACACTAGTTACATTCTTCAACAAAAGATTTGGTGGAAAGTTTATAGGTCCAACTCAGATCTCCAGTATGGGATCCTTCCCTATCTTCATATAAAAAGACCATAAGTGACACCAATTAAGTAGAGGGGGTGGTGGAGTTGAGTTCATGGGTGGCTACATTGGAAAATTTATTTATGAAATATGGTAGGTTAATAGAAGACATGTCAGTCATGTTTGAGTAGTAACATCCAATAGACCAATGGGATGTTTTGCAGCCTTTGGCATGGTCTACAAAAACTAAAAAATGGAACAAGAATATGGTGATATGTTAATGAAACACGCCTCGTAAATTCTAGTACTAGAATTTGATATAGTGGCTCAAAAAAGTGGCAAACTCCAAATTTGATTAATTTTAGGCTTCAAGCTTTTTAATTTCACCAAAGTCCTAGTCATTTAATTTTTTGATGCAAAAAGAGGGGGAATATGATAGTTTCTTGCATTAAATTGGAATAACATGAATTCATTTGAGACTTAATACCACATGAGGATTCATAAATGTTAAGCTAGCATGTAAGCCATTGTTTTTTTAGATTTTATGGCAAAACATGGGGTAAGCTCCAATTGGTGGGAAATATGTGTTCCTTAGGGTTCCAATGGAATCCTTAACTAGGTGGAAATCCTAGATTTTATGTGGGTGAATATTCCCCTTTTGCATGGCCACCACCTTTAACTCTAGTGTGAGGGTGCCCCACAAAGAATTTAGGGATATTGATTTGGTATTAAGATGAAACCTCAATTGTTTGTGGTGGTTAGTATTTTTCTGTCTAACCACCTTACTTGTTCCTTGATATTAAATCTAATACATGGATGCAATTTACCAAGGCCAAGATCCACCAATTGTATTGTATTAAAATTTTTGAAGTCCCACTCGCCTAACTCCCATGATGAATTCTAAACCAAAAATATGATTTAATGAGGCTAAGATCTTCCATTTGTAGCATATTAAACATTTTGGACCCTTAATTGATCTACCTCACGTGATGAAATTTAGACCATTTGGTGTAATCCAACAGGACCCAAATCCACCATTAGTAGTAATTCATTTTCTTGGGCTCGTCACTCTCTTATATCCCCACAATCATTGTGTGCCATTGATCTATAATAGTGGTGCTAATATCAACTTTTCATGGTGCAATGAAACATTTTTTGACCTTGATTAGATATCATCGGGCCCTATGAGAGATTATGATTCATCAATCAAAATCAACAAGGAAAATTATTTTCATTTGTAGCTCTACAACTTCCATAAATCCCCTGATCAAGACTTTCATTATGATGAAATCCAGCTCATTGATCAAATTCTATAGGTTGAATATCTATCATTTGCAACACTTAACTCATTTTCAACCATGAACAAAGCTTGCTCCTACAAATAAATGTGGACTATTGATCTCTTTTAGTGGGGAAACAATATGTGATTATGACCCTTTACTTTATTTTGATCCCTAATCAACTTATGTCTAGTGAGAAGATATCAATTTTCATCTAGTTTCCATAAGATCATTCTCAATTTCCATGGTGCTTAGGGGTCCATACTTCATAAATTCATGATCTCACCCAATATTACCATGCATACATCTCTAAAGGGTTTCTTTTTCAAAAAGGGAGATCACAAGGGGTCTAGGGATTCCTTATGGATCTACTCTTAAGGAGGCAAAGGGGAAATCTAATGAATTTTCAAAATGTAGAACCTGACCTTGGAGTGTAACTGGACAAATTTTTGGTAGGGGTTTCTTGGAGGAACAACAAGGGTTACAAATAAGATAATTTATCTCTTATAAAGGCAATTGAGGTTGGAAATAGTTCTCACAACCCTTATGCAAGGACAACCTTTTCCATGTGAAGATATGAAAAATTAGTATGAAGAAGACAATGGATTTCATCTAACTATAGTTGAATTATAGTAGAGAGTGAATAACCCTCACCAAATGAAACTAGAGTTTGCATATTTCTACCTTTGAATGGCTCAAATCCTATGAGCATGTGGGTTATATGAGACCATAGAAACTAGTAAACCTTTAAATAATCTACAACAATGGACTTAATATCTAAAATCCCCAATCTCCCCTACATTCCAAATTGTTGATGTCGCAAGTCAATCATCTAACTACACAGTCTAAACTTCAAGCCGTGAAATCAAGTTTTTCCCTATAGGTTGAAGTAGTCAGAGGTCGGACTCCACATTACACCTCAATTCAATTGTGCATTTGGCTAAGAATAAGGCTGACTATAGCATGGACTAGTTGAAGGTCAAGCTGACTAACTAAATCTCATAAAAAAATAAAGGTCCAGACTAGTCAAATCTGACCATCTCTACACAATTTCCAAAAGTCCTAATTTGTTAATGGATCATCGTTGATCCATTCTGTGATAAATGAAGGATCATATTCCTCTTATAGAGCTTCAAGTTTCTTCTCGTAATTCAGACCAACAAAAACTACTCACAACTTCTCATAAAAAAACACATTTAGATATTAAATTTATACAAATACAGGGTTGTATAGTTAACAAGATTTATGTAGAGAAAACATTAACTCAAAATACACCCAAATAACTCATAAACATAATTCTAGTACACAATATGACCCTCACTCAATCATTTTGTGAGGTCTGGTTTATGATAATGCCATGGTCGACCTTATCTCCATTGAAATAGACCCTCTCGCGCCTTTGATCGTGCTCAAAACATCGCAGGACTTACAATTTATAAATGACAAAATACAATATGGATCATATAACTAGAAGTATCCGATAAAATCCCTAATATCACTCACGATCCATAGAATTTGGAGCAATGCTTAAAAAACTCAATCAAATCCGAGGAAATCTCATCTTCATGGCCAAATCTGCCTTTTGGAATGTTTGAAAAGTCATGTTTGATTTAGGGTGGGTTGATTCTTCTACATCACACTCCCATGGTTGAAAAGTTTCATGATCTCCTAGTCACGTGTCTTCATTGTTGCATCCCTTCCATCACCATCTCAGTCTTCTTTCTCCACGTGTATCATTGAGCTTCTCCACATGTATCATTCATCTTCTTTACATACAACAATGAGCTGCAAAAGAGCCTCCACTGACACCTAACGAAGTGTAGAAATTTATTGTAGATTCAAACTCCTAATTGTAATTTACTAAAGCAATAGACTTGAATCTACTCTATGCATCAACGGAAACAATTAAATGATCACGAAATCATGAAGCATACAAGAAAAATAATTCAATAAACACATTACACAATGATTTCCTGGGGAAATCCACAACTAAAAACCCCTACTATATGTAAATTGCATAGGCAAAAAATACGAGAATATTACAATTCTTTTCTCAAGCCTAAGAAACCTTTGCACTATCTATATCTGTCTCACTACTTCTTAGACAAGCCTAGGCCAATACTTTGTTTTTATTATAAGTGATCTTTTAAGACCTGTGATGTGATATATGTTTATCCTTATGCAATTCGCATCACATTCTCGCGATTTTAGAGTTTAGCTTGTAAGTAGGCATGCTGTTATCTTTTTTGCGATGCGATATCCTTTAAGGAGTGATTTTGTCTTCCCTCGTCACAAAACTTAAGTTTTTAAGATTTCACAAAGGTCTTTTCTTAAGTTTATGATGGTAAGTTTTATTGAAAAAGAAATACAATCACTAATTGATGTTTTGGATTTTTGACTAAGGGTCCCCATTTATTTAGTATTAGTTAACCAATTTATCACTTTCCAAAGTCCCTATTTCCTTGTTTTTTTTCCTTGGGAACTATCCCCTATAAATTAGGGAAATTCCTCGAATTTCGCAATCCTCATAGGCCTTCCTCTAATTGCATGCACCACATGTATAATTTTCATGATTATACAACTGATAGTACATTGTCCTTGAACTCCAATCTCAATTGGGTAACTATCATATCTGACATGAATGGGTTATTTATGAATGAATCATTAGTTAACTGGTTGAACAAATGAAGCAACACCCCACCATCTGACCTCCTACTAGCTCCTCCATTAGTTTGAACTAGTTTAACTGACTTTAACTCAGTTAAACTGAATTAATTAATCAAAAATCAAAATAAACTCAACCAGGGCTCCTATAATGTGGGAGACACTATACATGACTCAGGCTAGACCCTGAAATTAAATTGACTGATCCAACTAAGTCAATTTAGCTTAGTTAACTCATACAAGTTGTATTGTGATGAGGAATTACAATTTTATTCCTAATTTAATTCAAGGACAAAATTAAATTAGGATTTTATTGTTGCATTTTCAACACTCCCTCTCAATAAGAAAGAGATTATCGTTAACATGATCTTACCTCTATGGAACTCGAATTTTCCTCTTGACAGTGCCTTAGTCAAGATGTCGACATCATATTCCTTTGTAGGAATGTACTTTAGTAATATGATTCTCCTCTACACACAATCTCGTAGATGGTGATACCAAACATCGATATGCTTGGAATGATCATGAAAAACTGGATTTTCATAGATTTTGATACAACTTTGATTGTCATAGTAAATCACTATATGTTCCATCTGCTAACAAAATAACGCAACAAGGATATTCCTCATCCAGATAGCCTCACAAGCAACTTAAATAGCAGTCATGTACTATGATTTTGTTGAACTGAGCGCAACTTATCTTTTCTTCCTACTGTACCAAGAAATTCTTGTTGACCCAATATTGAATATTCCCCCTGACGTGCTCTTCCCATCAGATGGACTCCCTACCCAATCTCCATCTGTGAAGCCTTGCAGCTTCACTCCCTCTGTCCATTTATACAAAAGACAAAACTAAATGGTGCCTCTAAGGTATCTCAACACATGTCACCTTCCAATAGAGTTTGGTTTTATCAACCATTGCTTGACTAATCTAGTTAACTGAAAAACATATGTCTAGTTTTGTGTTTACCAAATACATAAGTGAACCCACATGTTTCCTATAAATTGTATCCCCCACTACTTCACCTAAAGTAGCATCTTCCTTCATCCAATTTCCTACTAAAGGAGTCTCCATGGGTTTACTTCTCTCCATGTGGATCTTCTATAGTATCATGTTGGCATACTTTCCCCAAGAGACAAACAATTCCTCATCTACCAAAGAAATAATGCATGAGCCCTAGGTCATTCATCTTGAATTCTCTTCCAAAATCCTCTTTGTAAGATTTTACCATCTTCTCATCACCTATTAGAATTAAATCTTCAACATATAATACTATAATCAACAATTCACCTTCAAGCACGATATAGTAAAGGTTTGCATTTGCTTCACTTTTGGTGAAGTTCAACCTGGTGAGATAGTTGTCAATCATGTTGTAACAAGCATGAGGTCCTTGTTTGAATCCATACAATACTCGCTTGAGTTTGCACACATATGACTCTTTTTTGAAGGTCACAAATCCTTTTGGATGCTCAATGTACACCTATTCCTCAATTACTTCGTTGAGGAATTTTGTCTTCACATCCATCTAATGTATCTTTCATCCCATCTACATTGAAAGTGCTAGAATAGATCTGATTGAAGAGTACCTTGCTACAGGAGAAAAGGTCTCCACGTAATCAATTCCCTCCACCTGTGAGAACCCTATGGCCACAAATTTGGCCTTTTGTTTCTCCACACTCCCATTTTGCTTGGTTTACCTTGTAAAGCCATATAGAACTCACCACTAACTTGTTTGTTGGTCTCAGGACCACTTCCAAAACATTGTTTCTAATAATGGAGTCATACTCCTCTACCATGGCATCAACCCATACTAGTTTTTGCAATGCTTCCTTGAATGAAGATGGTTGAATCTCTACACTCTCGCTCATTAGAGCCATGTAGTCAATTTACTGATCTGGTGACCTCCTCTATCTACACTGTGATGAGGGTTCTCCTACATTCTCTCTAGCAGCATGCATCAATCTCTCAGCCTCTATAGTGTGCTTCCTTCCATCTCTAGAAATATCTACATGAGTGGGTGCTTCCACTCTATTCTCCTCTACATGTGGCTTCCCCACATCATCCTAAGGTTCTTCATTTGGAGCTAAAATCTCTTCATCTGCATGCAACTGAAGCTCCCTCTCAAGGGAACATATCAGGGCCTTCTCTCCATCAAAATTTACACCTATACAAACCAATTTCATCCTATGAGATGACAGGTACACCTGATACTTGTGAGGTGTATCAATGTACCCCACAAATATGCCCAATTTAGTTGTTGGCTATAGCTTTTTCCTTGCATCCTTGGTAAAATGAGAGTAAACAGATGAACTAAATATCCCGAAGCTTGCGACATTTGGTTTCTTACTTGAAAAATATTCTTCTTATGTACCCATCTCAAGAATATGATTAGGAATATTGTTCTAAACATATACAGTTGTGTTGCATGCTTGAGCCCACAAGTGCAACAGTAGACCCTGATCATGTAGCATCACCCATGCAACTCCCACAATATGTATGTCCTTCCTTTCAGCCACCACATTTTGTTGTGGGTTATGGGGTTCTATTAACTCTCATTGAATGCATTCTAATGCACAAAAGTTCTTAAATTCATTCAACAAATATTCTCCACTGTTATCACTCCTAAGAGCCTTCACTTTCCTTCCAGTGTCTTACTCAACAAGTGCTTTAAATTCACAAAATTTAGAGAACACTTGATTTTTATTCTACATGAAGAAATCTAGCACTTATGTGAGAAATCATCTACAAATATTACATAATACATATGCTTGTAGAATTGAGACTTCTGTGATTTGTCATAGTTATAAGGAGAGCTTCAGCGTAAATCACATAAGAAAGATTTTTGCCGACGCGTTTCGAACCAACCAATGTGGTTCATCATCAGGACAAGTTGAAAATACAGATCCAGTTCAGCGTGTTAAATAGTCTAAGCAGAGACTCCAATGGCTAAAACAATCTAACGGCTACTTTACCACTCAAGAACTCCAGTCAAACTTCCTCTAATTAATTTAATATTAAAATACTATTATATTCAGAGCTAGGTTAACCAGGTGAATAATAAAACAAAACAAAGGTTAATTTGCTAAAAATAATTCATTTATTTAATTTCAAATATTACTCCATTATATGTAAAAATATATACATATATATATGTCAATATTTATTTAAATTAATAATTCATAAATCTATCCAAATATATATGTATATTCTAATACTTTAATTATTATACCTAATTTTCTAAATGCCCTATTTTTATTATTGTTATCTTAATTGTAATTAATCTTGTTTATAATTAATCTATAATTAATTTTATAGAAGAAGGTTAAATTAGGTCTTAAAATTAATTTATAAAAATAAAAATGCATTATATATAAGTTAATAATAATATATATAATTAATAATATTAAAAATAAATAATTTATTAATATATTAATATATTTAACTTAATCCTAAATAAAAATACTAGGATGTGGTTATACGTATTAATTTTATAGAAAAGGTTAAATTAGGTCAATCAATTTTATTTATTAATTTATTTAAATAATAATGCATTATATATTATATAATTTATTTATTAAATGTATAAATATTATATATAATTAATAATTATTAAAACATAATAAATAGATTAAGTTATTTAATTATTAATTTAAATTTAATATATATAGTCCTAAATTAAAAATACTATGTTGTGGTTATACGTATTAATATATATTATATATGGGACTATAAATATTAATAATACTATAAGCTTATAAATTTAAAATTATAATGTTGGGTGTAGATGTTTCTTATTAATTTAAAAAGGAAGGAATTCATTAATTTATAATTAGTAATAGAACCTTTAATAGAATTGCCATTTGTTTTAATATTGTTATTAATAATATTAGTAATAACTTATGAATAATTTACGCTCAATTTTAATAAATTCTACACAAAAATGAGATAATGCACAAGAAGAGGTTAATCATAAAAAGAGATTGGAGGACACGAAGAGCAAGGGAAGAACACAACACTGCCAGCGATAAGCGATACCAGACTCACAAGGACAAAACCACGCCCACCCAAAGAAATCACCTAAGAAGAACAGAGTGGGGAGGAAGAAACCCTAAGACGACAACGCAGGGATCCAACTTCTACTTACCTTCCACCCATCATCTCTGTTGAGATTGATGGGTCTTCGCTCAATTTCAATAGCTTCCCTTAACTTGTGATGATGAAACCGATC
>APFE031192789.1:24179-39912 GCA_000404065.3 Pinus taeda | reverse complement strand
CTAGAGATTTAATTAGAAAACACAAATAGGAATGAAATAAATTTTATTCAAATTTATAAGATGTCTAGTAAACAACAAATAAGTTTTATTCAATTTTATTTATTTTGAGGTCATTGACAGGAGCTTAGAGATAACATGGTATAAGTACAATGATACTATGATGCAAGTCACTTTGATACTTAAAAAGAACTAAAATTTATCATGTATCAATTTAATATTGAGCATGGAAACAATTACAAATATTTTTCATATTGCTAGTAGAAAGTGTCTTTTTAGTGCAATCAACATGTATGTTATTACAATTCAATTTAAAAAATAAATTATTTGAATTTTAAAGTCATCTATATTATAATAAAAAATCTATATATGAAAGTTTTTGTGACCCACCCATATACCATTGTAGGTCAAGTTTTTTAAGTATTTCAATCAATTTAGTATCTCAAGGTTCAATTAAAAAACACAAATATGGTTGAAATAAGTTTATTCAATTTTAAAATATTTCATGTAAACAATAAACAAATTTTATTCAATATTATCCCTTTTGGGATTATCTACAAGATCTTAGTCGTGGCATGGTATAAGTCAATTGTATTGGAATTTAATATAGGTCAAAAAACTATATATATGATAATATTTCTATTATTTTATATAATGTTATCAACTTTCCTCAATTTACTTAGCTATCCAAGTATTTCAATCAATTCCTTATGATTGAAATAAGTTTTATTCAATTTTAAAATACCAAAATATGATTGAAATGAGTTTTCTTTAATTTTAAAAGATGTGGTGATGTAAAAGATACAAATAAATTTTATTTGATTTTATTTCTTTTGAGGTTATCTACAAGAGCTTAATCATAACATGATGTGTGTGTCTGTGATCCATTTCTTGCACTTTTTACAATCCAATATGAAGCATGGAAAAAAAGAATAATAAAAATGCATTTAATTACAAATAGTTTACAATTCCAAGAAGCAAACATTTGAATTAAGTGAACATTTGATTTGAGATGAAAATTCAAGTATTTTATTTATAATTGAATAACTATAACAAAGAAATCAATATACATCATCAATATTTTTTTTGCGCTTACACTAAAATCAATGCACAATGTTAATCTAATTACCTTGAAATTAATTTACACAATACATCTAATTACATCAAATCAGAAATAAACATCTTCATTTAAATCGATGCATCTAAAGTAAGCAATCAAATAGGATGAGAAATCAACATCTACACAGAAATAAATGCATTTAATGCAAACACTCAAATAGGGTTAGAATCCAACATCTACACTGAAATCAATTCATCTGATGAAAGCAATCAAATAGGATTAGAAATCAATGCATCTAGTGCTAGCAATCAAGCAGGATTAGGAATCAACATCTACACCTTAAAAAATGCATCTAATGCAAGAAATCAAACATGATTAGAAATTAACATATTTAATGAAATCAAGGCATCTAATGCATGCAATCAAATAGAATTAGAAACCAACATCTACAAAGAAATCAATACATCTATTACATGAAATCAAATCAGATTGGAAATCAACACAATATTATTCTCTTCCTCTCCCCCTTCCATCTATATCTATATCTCCGTTCATATCTCCTTGTTTGCCTCTCTATCTTACCCCCACAAACACATACACTCTCTCTTTCTTCATCTCTCTCTCTCTCTCTCTCTCTCTCTCTCTTTTCCTCTCCTTATATCTCTCTTGTTCCCTCTCTCCCACATCCATCTATATCTCTATCTACCTTTGTCTATCCTTCTTTATCTTTTTGTATCACCTTGCAAACATACACATTGTTTCTACATATCTATCTATATCTCTCTCCCTCCTCCTCCTCTCTCTCTCTTCCCCTTTCTCTCCTACCCCGCCCCCCCCCCCCTCCCCTCCCTCCCCCAACTCTCTTCCCCTTCTCTCCCTTTGTCTCCCCTTCTATCTCTCTTCCCTCTCTCCTCTACCCCTCTCTCTCAATCTCCCTTGTCACTCCCTCTCTCTCCCTCTCCCTCCCTCTTAAGACCTCTCTCTCTTCCTTCATCTATCTCCCTCTATCCCTCCCTCTTAAGACCTCTCTCTCTTCCTTCATCTCTCTCTCTCTCTCTCTCTCTCTCTCTCTCCTCCACTCTATCATTATCTCCCTCCATGTCTCATTGTCTCTCCCACATATCCCCATCTTTGTACTTTTATCTCACCCCCCAAACATACTCTCTCTCTCTCTCTCCACCTTTCTCTCTCTATACATCTTTCTTCTTCCCTACCTATATTTTTCTCCAACTCCATCTCTCCCTCCCTCTCTTTATCCTCCACTCTCCCTTCCCCATATTTGTGTCTCCCTCTCTCTCTCTTTTACCCTTCTTTCCCTCTCTCTCTCTGCTTTCCTTCTCTCTTTCTTCACTCGTCTTCTCTTTCCCTCACTTTATCTCCATCTCTCCTTTGCCACTCCCTCTATTTATCCAACTCTACCACTCTAAGTATTTTTTCTTCCCTCTCATATATATTTGGAGCTAATATACATCATCATATATTAATATATACTATAATATAAAAATGTTATATTACATTAAATTTAATGTTATATCAATCCAAAATTAATAATATTTAATATTAAAATATGTTAATATTAAATTTGTAATATTAATATCGATTTCATCATTTAATACTAATAATATTATTATTTTTCAAACATTAATAATGAGTTTAATGAAGTTTTTATATGACACTATAATAAAAATTATAATAAAATATAGAATTTTAATGCGGTAAATTTTTTTGTGAAAAGTAAATTTATGATCCATTCAAGTTTAAGGTATATGATAAGATATATTTTGAGCACAGACAAACATACTTACCAATTTGCCTCATGGTAAGATGTAGCTTCTCAACACAATAAAATAATTATTTTCTAATGTTCATAACATATTGCTGATAAGCATAGATTGAATTGAGTTTTCCTTTTTAGTAAAATAATATCAAATCAACTTCGTTAAATTATTCATGGATTAAATTTTAGATCTTTCTCATTTCTAAAATCTAAATTATGGGGTTATGGGAATCACATAAGGATTTAAAAATTTTATTTTTACCGAGGCCCCAATGGTATTTAAATAAGGATTTGAAAATTTTAATTTTACCGAGCTTAATGTTGACCACATAAATGGCTTTCTAATCCAACTATCTAAATCTATTATTTAAGCGAGCTTGTGAGGTCCTAAAAACCACAAATTTAGCACCCCTTCTACAAATTTCTCTACAACATAATTTTGTACCCTAGCAGAATTAGGGAAAAAAATGTCCTTAGGTGATGGAGTTGATCATGTTGGATTCATGAAGGAACCCTCTATCAGATGACATATGAGTTTGACATTTTATGATATTTTAATCTAATTTCTTTTAAACATAATGCTTGAAACTTTTTTGGACATTTTTAAAGAGGAAAATAAAAAATCAATAACATAAAATTTCAAAAAATACTACAATATTTGAGTCCTCTTCAAAATGATACTCTTGGTTTTTCAATTTATTTAAATAGTTGAAAAAAACTTAGGTGATCACGTGTCAAAATGTAGTTGAATGCAATTGAAATATTGTGTGGCCAACTTTGAAAAAAATAAAAATTAAAACTTACGTGAACACGAACACGTTTCAAAATGCAGTTGAAATAACAAAATATAATTTTGCAAAAAAGAAATTATATATATATATAATATATATATATATATATTATATATATATATATATATATATATATATATATATATATATATATATATATATTATATATATATATGTTTTCAAAATGCAGTTGAAATAACAAAATATAATTTTGCAAAAAAGAAAATTATATATATATATATATATAGCTTGAGTGGGCCTAATGGTTAAGAGCACGTGTTTCCTCCTAAGAGGTCACAGGTTCAAAACTAGAGGGTGCAGAGTATGTATGCCTTCCTAGAAACAAGGGGGTCTCATACACCAATTTGGTGTTTGGCTTGGCTGTGACCTTCAAAATGGATATTGTTATATGCCTTTTAAGATATGCTAGAATTTGCAAGGACAAACATTTAATTTAATGGGAAATTGACATATTATACAACACTAATTTTTTTTGTAAAGATATCATTAGGACAACAATATAATTGACTACAAATTGGGGTTTTACTCCAATTCGATACAAGACTAAAATTTTGAAATTTCATAGCCACATTTAGTGAAAAAGTGTAACCCATCTTCATACATTCACCTTATTAAAAAATTATTAATTAAAAAAAATAAATACAAATTAATTATTGAATTGAGGCTTTTGTGATCGATATCAATTATAAGAAGGGTTTCAGCGAAAATCGCATGAAGAAAACCTTTGTCAATGCGTTTTTTAAGATATGCTAGAATTTGCAAGGACAAACATTTAATTTAATGGGAAATTGACATATTATACAACACTAATTTTTTTGTAAAGATATCATTAGGACAACAATATAATTGACTACAAATTGGGGTTTTACTCCAATTCGATAAAAGAATAAAATTTTGAAATTTCATAGCCACATTTAGTGAAAAAGTGTAACCCATCTTCATACATTCACCTTATTAAAATTTATAATTAAAAAAAATAAATACAAATTAATTATTGAATTGAGGCTTCTGTGATTCATATCAAATTATAAAAAGAGTTTTCGGCAAACACATGAAAAGAAAAACCTTTGTAACGCGTTTCGAACCAACCAGTGTGGTTCATCGTCAGGACAAGTTGAAGAAACAAATCCAGCTTAGCATGTTAAATAGATTGAGCAAAGCCTCCAATGGTTAACATAACCAACATCTAATTTGACTTTAGGACCAAGGTCATAGTTTTTTTAAAGGAAATTAGTTATATTAAGTACCTATCCCTTAAAATAAATATATAAATAAGTATAATATAATATAAAATAATTTTAATTGGTTTTAAATAGTTTAGTAAAAGTATTATTTAATAATAAAATTTTAATCAAATGGAAAGTAGTGATATAAACAGACTTATCTAAGTAATGTCTAGATTACTTATATATAAATTATAAATATATATTAAAGATTGTTAAGAAAAGTTATTAGTTAATCAACAGAAACTAAAATTAAGTTATCTTAAAAATATAAAATTAAAATCAATAAATACTAAAATGAGTAGATAATTCGCTTTCAGTTTTCTCTTTGATTGGTAGAATCGAGTTCTTAGTCTTATGATTTCATCCTTTTGAGGGTTCATTATGTAATATAGAACTAGTGTATTTAATAATAATAATAATAAATAATAATAATATATTTAAAATTTTAGTTTTATTATTATTATTACGAAATGCAATTATTTTAGTAATATAAAATAGAGGTTGATAAAATATGATATACATTAATTCATAATTGGTATAAAATTACATATGGATAGAAAATAATGGAAGACAAAGTGATTAGAAGAGATGGTACATTGAAGTGAGGTCATATCAAGTAGTTGAGGAATAATTTCATAAAAAATATGATCTAAAATGTAATTAGGATATATAATTTCAAGGAAACAATAATCATTTATAAAAATTAAATCTTAATAATAAATAAATTTATAATTTTCTCCATTATTATCACATTTTTTAATGGAGAAATGTGTTTTTTATCACACTTAAAAGGTTTGTACATCTAGTTTCATTTCCCAGAGGCTTCATAAAGATGTCAACCACAATTAGTATTACAATAAACTAAATCAGTTTCCTTAGACTACATATTTTCCTGAGAAACTGATAATGAGTCTCAATGTGTTTAGATCTTGCATCATACACACAATTGTTGGCTATTTTGATGGAAATTTGATTAAAATATTTATTTTTTGTTCTTCTCCCACATATTCAATAACTCACCTCAACCAAACTTCTTCACGAGAACTTACAAATCTTTATATTCAACTTTAATTGATGACAAATAAGAAATTGGTTGTTTCTTGCTCTTCCATGCAAGGATCTTGGATCCAAGGTTAAGTGCAAATCTTGAAGTTGATATTCTATCATGAGGGCCAATTTTGAATTATAATAACATGCCAACTCAACATAAAAGATCATTCGTAGATTTAATAACAAAATTAATAGTGCCTTTTAGATATCAAAGGACTCTCTTTGTTGCTTTCCAATAGATTTCAAGAGGCTTGGTTATGAAGTCACTTAGGATGTTGATTTAATATAATATGTCTTGCATGGTTTTAGTGAGATAGGTTAGACCTTCCACTCACTAACAATACAATGTAACATCCACCTCTCTTCACTTCAAGGAAAAGACCTTCTAGCGGAGGTTTTTATGAAAGCCCCTATAAAAGCAACTGAAAAATTCATTTGTAGTAGAGGTGGGAGGGTGAATGTTTAAGTCGATGTTCTATTTACAATGAGTCTACAATATACAAACACACAAGTGCTTTACTATCCATACTAGTACATATGCTACATAGAACATGATACACCGTTGAAATTTTATTTTTATAAAATAAAAAAACATGTTGTGCTAATATACACAACACGCTAGTTCTTGAATAACCGATAGCACTAGAGGAAGGTGAAATTTTAAAGTTTTTCGTTGCTATAAACACCTGGAGCACCGATGCCTTTCTTGTAACAAAATGCCCCAATGCATACCAAGAAGGAGCACTGCTATAGTTTTTAACTTTCAAAAAAACGTGGTGCTATTTTCCAACGATGCACGAGTACTGTTAATGTATTAAAATGATGTGAGGCGTCTTTTAAAGAGCACCACTATGCATATTTTAATTTTAAAAAAGGATCGGTGCTATAGTCCAACAAGGCACTAGTGGAGTACCTACATTAGAACTCCCTACGGTGTCTTCACAAAATCATCTCTATAGATTTTTTGATTTAACAAAAATAATGGTGCTCTTGGATATCTGTCACACCAATGTGGTTATAATAATGCACCGAAGGAAGGTTAAATGAAAAAACCTCCCGCTTGTAAATTTCATTTTTACCATCTATAGTGCTAGAGAGCTTTGAAGCACTGGTGGCACTCTTGCCTCATACAAGCACCCTAACATTGATGCTTCTCTTGCTCACCATACTTTCGTACTGTGCTTAATGCCCAACTTTCAATTTTTTCAAATAGTGGTGAAATATGTTTTTCTCAATTACGTGTCAACAATTCTTACCGATAAACAAATGTTTAGGTAATGTCTGTGTTTCTATCTAATTTAATTTTTTAGCAGATTAGAATTGTAAATTAGCTTAAAAGCCCATTATTTAAAAAAAAAAAACATTCCTACGTGGTGCACTTGATATGTTCGCCTTCCACTGATAGTCATGCACCCTGTGAATTTATAGGGCGCACCATAGTTTGGTGTGTGAACATATCACACTGTCATTGTTTCTATGTATTTTGTAAATGGAAACGCACTGATAAAGCTATAAATTATACGTCGGTGCATACATTTTTATTACGCCTGGTGCGTTTATATTTACAAAACATGCTGCAAAAGTAATATTTAAAAATATAGCTCCATGCATTCGATAACCCGGACATTTTGTACCAATGCAAAAAGGTTATATGTGTGCACTAGTGCATAAGTGTGATGCACTACGATGAAAATTTAAATATGTAAACTAACAGTGGTGTGCCATATGTATATGTGCACCGATGCGAGTGTGGTTATGTTTGATAGTGCACCAGAGTTGATGCATTACTGGTTTTGGGCAAACCGGGTTTTTTTTTATAAATAAAATTTATGTTTCCATATGTATAAATACACTTTCCATTTAATAAAGAAAAATTACATTTTATTTATGAGGCGATGTATTTTATATGTCAAACATATAGTAGGGATGTTAGTAGAGGGAGAAATTGCAGGAGTGGGAGCAAATGGAAGACCAATAAAATATCATTCGAGCATGGGAGGCCATAGAGAGGTAGAGGGATTTGTACCATCGCCCTATTATCATAATGACCTGAGTGCTCTTAAGGAATGTAGGCCTCCTCAAGTAATATGTGGAGGATACAACCTTGAAGGTGCGCTTTGTCTTGTTTGCGGATCCGATATGTCAATCAAGTGTCTAGGAATAGGGTTTCCATGTCGATCTTGAGGTGTGGTAAATTACCTCGAAGGAAGACATATAATTTGTCACTGACCTATCCAAAAGAGGGGAGGATTTTCCTTATTTATCTGATGTCTCCTGTGGGGTTGAAATAAAGAGTTGTCTTGCGTACTCTGACATATATGTTGGGCCTCATATAGTTTGGCCAACAGTTTTGTGGGTGCGTGGTGGACAACTACAAACTTCTTCTTTTGCTGCACAAGAGGTTAGGTGCCTCTCGTTATTGGTCACCACCATTTCACACTTTAGTAGTGATGCGAAGTGCATTAGTTGACCTCTCTTGTTTTATGTCGATTCCTTGATTCAGGTGCCATTTTGTATGAGATGGTATGCCATTTTTCTGAGGTAGTTTTGTATGTCTTTAGATAGAAGCTTTGTGATGATACATGGGAGGGAGAGATTCCCTTTTGCTTCAGATCTTTTTTCTATAATTTTTGAGAGATTTCCATAGACGAGGCCTACATTTGACCATCACCCTCCTAAGTCGATCACTGAGGTCTGGATGCACAAGTGGGGCTAGCCTAAGTATTCGGCCATGATTTTCACCCAGACATTGGCACTAGTGGGAAGTGAATTTGACAATGAATTTATCTTGTTGTTATTTCCGTATGTGAGTATTGATTAGAGATAGTGTCCCAACATCCTCTTTAGAATGGCTAAGCCCCCAGATGATAGAGGAAATTTTATTATTTTTAATTAATCTAGTTTAATTTTATTGTCTCAATTAATTAGAATAAAATTTATTCTAGCACATTCTTTGACTTGTTTTATTAAATTGTTCAATGAAATTGTCTAACTATTTTTGTGTACTATAAATTTTTTAGACATCAATGCATTCGATGGGGACATTCCTCCTCTCCCATTGGGTGGAGGAGGTGAGGAGATGGGCAAGGCTTAAGAGGGTGAGGCACATCCTCAAGGGGTGTAGGAATCCTGGTCTATAGGGTCGGTCTAAGATTTCAAATGGACTACTATGAAGGATTGTCAAGAGTTTTGGTTGAGGAGGAGTCTGACCTATGAGGGCTTGAGAAATCAGATCATTCCTAGGTTCATGGATCTATACATGGACTTTCCACATGAGATGATGTCTCTTATGGTTCATATCGTCATAGCTAGTAGGATACTAACAATGATGAGGGATGTAAGGCATGAACCGGAAGATACGTGAGATCATGATGATGATGAGGATGATGATCATAATGCGTCTAGTATTACTACCCCATCGGATCATGGTCACAGTGTCAGTGATTCTTCTGGTGATACACATCCTTCTCACACACCTGATGATTAGATGCTAGAGTTATAGGATGTGCCTTATGTTTCTCCCGATAGAGCATACAAACCACCTCCTCCTCCACCTTAGAGTTTTACTAAAATTGAAGAAATAATTGACCATCCATCATATTCTGCTGCAGACCATCCAACTCCTCTTGATCCACCTCAAATTTCAATAAACATTGAGACAGTAGATGACCATCCATCATCTTGTCCCCACAATGAACCACACTGGTTGGTTCGAAACACGTCGATAAATGAATCTTGATGTGATTATAACTGTTTTTTTTTCTTAGATCACATGAGCCTAAATTCGATCATCCCTCATCTTCTACTACATATCAGGATGGAACTACTACGTTTATTGTATCAGATATTTGAATGTAGTTATTTAACTTATATGTATATGTATATGTAATATGTATAAATATATGTATATATATGTATATATATATATATATTAGTATTTATATATATATATATATATATATATATTGTTGACACCTAATCATCAGGATTGGGTGAATAACTATAATTGATGTAAATAAATAATAGAAAATATGAAGAGTCATCAGGAGATGAAATGAACAGTCTCTCCCTCATGTATACAATAAAGACCAACCTGAATGAATATCATGAATGGTTTTGAGGAGTTACCTCTTGGCTGACATGGTATCAGAGCCAACACCATTTCCGGCTTCCAGCTCCATTTTGTAACTCCCTTTTTCCATTTCTTTAGAAGTTAGTCCTGCATTTTCCTACCAATTTTCCTGGTATAGTCTCCCACGCTCCTCCACTTTCATGCTCTGCCATGTTCGTTTCCAAGATTATTCCATTGGTATGGTCTGACATAGTGTGGTCCAATAACTTATGAAGCGTTTTGAAGTGTTTTTTTCATAAGCTTCTCCGGTGTATTACAACCTGCGTTATAGGACGCAATTGTAGTCGTCGTGTATGAGGGAAGTCGTGTGCTTGAAGGCACAGGAAGTGGTTGTCTTTTCAAACTCTATATGCATAAAACCATAGCCTCCTCACCATATTCTAGGTTAATACCATGTTGCCTCTGTTGGTCATTACACCCTCACGTGTAATACTGCTCGACAATCATATGAACGTTGTGGTTAATTCCATATGAATGTTTCTCTTGGTTAATGCCTTAATGTTGTAGTTAATGCTCTCCCAATCTATTACATATGTTGAATGAACTCCATATCTGTTTCATACATTGAACACTGGTCCATAATATTATCGTGTTATGGGTATTTTTTTAATATAACCGTGGTGTAATATTACACATACCACCAGTCCTCTGCCATGTGTTTGAATACCCACTCTGTTTCATTATAATAATATGTTTCAATATAGTACAGTCATACCAACGCCCCTTTGAAACCTCCCTTTGTGGGCTCCTTGAATGTATCACATTGTATTACACTGTCATATGCATTTTAATACTATGTTATTTTAATATTCCACCCTCTACATACCATATATTATTGTTTTTAATATATAACGTGTCTCGTTAGTCATAACCATGGGTCATATACTCCCTCCCTCATATAACACCTCTCCTCTATATATATCAAAATTGTAATTTTTTTACAAAATTACCACCAGAAGTGCATTTATTTCTAGCAGAAATATTTTTACAACTTTCAGATTTTACAATGCATTCAATCATATCTACTATGATAGTAGTTCTCATTGGCAAGGAGAACTATCCCGAGTGGTCCTAGAAAATAAAACAAACCCTCATTTTCAATGAGTTGTGGAAAGGAATGTGTGTTGGAGATGGAGACAAAGAGCCAGAACAACCTACCTTAGACAAGGAGTTCGCCACTTGTGAAAATAATAATATAAAATCCTATGCATTAATTGCAACATCTGTAAGTGAAGGGGTGAGTCAGCATATTTTGCATCTATAAGGAACTCTATGACTCACACTCTGCACTAGAATTTTTTCAACTCATGATTAAACTCTTCACTCTTGAATTACAAAAAAATGATCCTCTTGCTCTTGCATCCGAAGTAAAATCTATAATGCATGATATCAATGCCACTAAGGTTGAATTGGATATTCCTCTAATCGCTTTTCTCAAGGCACTTTATCCTACTTACTCCAATTATCTTGAGTCATTGCAAGAAAACGGAAATTTCAAAGATATTACCTTTGACTCTCTTGTGAAAAAATTTGTTGAAAGAGAGAAAGCTTTTGGAAAGAAGGAAACCCCTGAATCTTCTGAAGAGGCTATGTGCCTTGCTCATAAAGAAAAGAATCTTGCCCAATATTCTTCCAAGGAGGAGGTGGTCGAAGAGGAAGAGGAAGATATTTCAGAGGCAGGGGGGGCAGACACTCTCAAGGAGAAAAGTCAGATTTTCATTGCATACGATGCAAAATAAATGGATCACATGATGCCTCCACATGCAAGTTATCTTGGGACAAAATTGAGCAACAAAGAAACCAACCCAAAGGTAAAACTAATGACACAGACAAATGTAAAGCACCTGAATCCGCTCATTATGTTGTGGCACACTATAATGTTGGAGTAAATGAAGACTTATTTAATGCCTCACTTGCTTCTTGGAAAAATGATTGGTTGCTTGATTCAGGAGCAACTTGCCACACGACTCATAGAAAATATTTTTTTGAAGAATTTACTGACAATGTTGATGAAGCAGTATACTTTTCAGAACAATCAAAACTCAAGCCATCAGGGCTTGGCACAATTAGGCTTAAATTGCCCAGTCTTCCAGACTTTCTTCTGCATCATGTTCTATATCTCCCACAGTTGAAGAGAAACTTACTGTCCTTGGTCCACATCTACTAGCAAGGTCACTCCATTCATATGTTTGATGGCCAGCTTGAGGTGAAAAAATCATCTGACCACTCACTTGTCATGAGGGGGATAGAAGAAGAAAGGCTTCTCAAGATGTAGGGTACCTCTACTCATGCACAACATTTCTCATACAATTATCATTATGAAGAAGTTACACTTCCATCAAGTTTATTATGGCATGCTATATTTGGACATTTGAACTCTAACAACCTCCTCTTGTTGAAAAAAATGGTGTTACTAGTTTCCCTACAATTCCTAGGAAAATTAAGCAATGTGATGCTTACATTCTAGGAAAGCATAGCAAACAGTCTTTTTATGATTCACATTCAAGAGAACATAGAAAACTTGAACTCATTCATTCAGACTTATGTGGTTCAATGCCTATTCCTTGTGCAAATGGAAATAAATATATGATGACATTTATTGATGACTACACCAGAATGTGATGGCTTTATTTATTGAAGAACAAATCTGATGCTTTTTAAACATTCAAGAACTTTCATACATGGATTGAAAATGATGCACAATCTCAAATTGGCTCTATTCGCACTGATAATGGAAAATAATACACTTCAAATGAATTTGAAAACTATCTTCACCAACATGGGATCAAACATCAAACAATTGCGCCTTATAATCCCTAACATAATGGTGTAGCTGAAAGAATGAGTAGGACAATCTTAAATATGGTGCGCTCCAGGATGTTTTTCAAAAATGTAAAACTGATGTTTTGGGCTGATGCAATTATATGTGTTGTATATATAAAGAATCGATGTCCATCTAATGCTATCAGAAACAAGACTCCCTATGAAATGTGGTATGGGCACATTCCTTCGTCAAAGCATCTTAGGGTCTTTGGTTCTGTTTGTTATGCCTTGATACCAAAGGCACATACAAACAAACTTGGTGCAAGAAGTTGTAAGTGTATCTTCCTGGGGTATTCAAACACCTCCAAAGCATATTGTCTCTATGATGAAGTCAATAAAAAGTTTGTTTTATCTAGAGATGTAATCTTTCTTGAAACATCCAAAACTGACAATGATGTTGAGTGACAATTGATCACTTGGATAGATTCACAAATGCAAAATCATTTCAAGAATTTTATAATCAAATTCCACATCTTGAACGGGGGATTCCTATACTAGATCAACCTGTGGAATCTTCTTCTGAATCACTCTCTCCCTCGCATGAAACTCCAACAACGGATGATACTTTAAGTGATGTGATTGATAGAATTGGGAGACTCAATCTTGATTCAGTCCCAACCCAATCAACGAGTAGCTTGGACCATCTAAGAAAGGTTCCCCAAAGTGGCTGACAAAGACACTTGAAAGACTTCATCTTGATGAGGTTGGAAAGACAGGAACTAGAAATTCAAACCAGCAAAATGGAGGTGATGTAGATGACTCTGATTCACTTGTTGATATGGATGTTTCTTATGATTGTGAATTGAATTTATCTACAGATTTCGAACCAACTTCCTTCAAAGAAGCCGCTTCTCATGATGAATCGAAAGAAGTGATGAAAAAGGAGTATGCTGCTGTGATAAAGGATGCAACTTGGAAGCTGGTTGATCCTCCATTAGGAACCAAACCAATTGGTTTCAAGTTGGTCTACAAGAACAAGTATAAGGCTGATGGCTCATTTGACAAGCACAAAGCCAGGCTTGTGGCAAAAGGTTTTGAACAGAAGGAAGGGGTTGATTATGAGTAGAGTTTTTCCCCCATAGAAAAATGGGCTACCATATAGACACTCTTTGCCCTAACAACTTAGAACAGTTGGAAAGTCCATCAAATGGATGTAAAAATTGATTTCTTGAATGGAGATCTAAAAGAGAATGTTTTTATGTCCCATATGAAAAACTAACTGAGCATCTTATGAAACTCAATTTCAAACATTATGATCTTGATGATGCAACTTTGTTTGTTAAGAAGTTTGGCAAAATAGTTGTATATCTTGTGGTATATGTAGATGATCTTTTGATGAAAGGGAAAAATGAAAGCTACATTGCATGCATAAAGAAGGAATTGAGGAAAGTTTTTGAAATGACTGATTTGGGCTATGTTCATTGCTATCTTGGTATTGAAGTAACTCAACATTTGAAGTCCATATTCCTTTCTCAAAAGAAGTACATTGGAGATCTATTGAATAGGTTTGGCATGACAGAATGCAATCCTCTTACTACTCCAATGGAACAAAACTTAAAGCTCACATCCATTGAAGGAAAAGAATTTAAGGATGCAACAATGTATAGACAACTTGTAGGAAGCCTCAACTACCTAACTACTACCAGACCAGACATTGTGTTTGCTATTGGAATCCTCTCCAAGTTTATGCAAAAGCCTTGTGATGGACATTGGTCTGCTACAAAAAGAGTTCTAAGGTACTTGAAGGGGACTCAAGGCTTTGGAATCAAGTATACATAGGTGGACAACTTCATCTTGATTGGATACTCTGATTCAGACTTCGATGGGTACAAAGAAACTAGGGTATCTACTTCAGGTTATGCTATGAGTCTTGGATCAGGAGTTTTCTCCTGGAGATCATGCAAACAACCAGTTTCAGCAGATTCCACAACAGAGGCAAATTATGTTGTATTAGCTAAGGCAACAAAAAAAATTGTGCGGCTTGGGAAAATTGTTGAAGATTTACAGGTAAAACAAGTGCAATCGACTCCACTCATGATTGAAAATACCTCGGCAATAAATCTGGCCAAGAACCCAAAGTTACATGATCGAATGAAGCACATCAATACTAAATATCATCTGATTCGACATCATGTTGAGGCCAAAACAATCCATCTCCGCCATTGGTCCACTAATGAGAAAATTGCAGACATCTTCACCAAAGCACTTGGAAGAGAAAAGCTTGAAAGATTTAGAATGATGCTTGGACTCACCAACATCCCTTTAAGGGGGGGAATGTTAACACCTAATCATCAGGATTGGAGGAATAACTGTAATCGATGTAAATAAATAATAGAAAATATGAAGAGTCACCGGGAGATGAAATGAACAGTCTCTCCCTCATGTATATAATAAAGACCAACCTAAATGAATATCATGAATTGTTTTGAGGAGTTACCTCTTGGTTTGACATGGTATCAGAGCCAACCTCTATTTTTAGTTTTTTGCTCCTATAACTCCTTTACAACATTTTTCTAGCAGCTCCAGACTCTCTCATTTCTCTGCTTATTATCATTGTCTGATTTCTGTCCTTTGTGTGATAATTTGGTGTACATTTATAGAATCCAAATGTTGGGCTCTATCCGAACGCTGTGTAGTTCTCCCACAGGCATACACTGGTTTTCCTTACTCATTGTGCTACCGAGGTTGAACCATGTAGTCGAAGAAATGTTGAGGATTGTGTCCGATCGCTGCCACAATGCGTAGGAGGAAGGAAAGCCGAGACTTGGGTGACCTTGGTGTGGCTGTGTGCCTTGCTCATAAAGAAAAGAATCTTGCTCAAGATTCTTCCAGAGGAAGAGGTGGTCGAAGAGGAAG
>APFE031192789.1:6571-23149 GCA_000404065.3 Pinus taeda | reverse complement strand
TTTTGACAAATAATATATTTGATTATTTCTTAATGAAAAACTCAAAAAATATTATTTTTTCCACATACTTATCACGATATAGTGTCTAAAATTCATGTTTTCACATTTCGCCTAGCTAATCTTACATCATGTCCACAATGATAAAGACACATCCTACTTCAAATAATTTACTTATAAATACATAAAAATCGATATTTATTTTACATAATCTAATTTAATAGGAAAGAAAAATGAATCACCAAGTCTATTTGAAAGTCAAACAAATGCCTCCTAATCACTATCACATTATTTATCATTTCATTCTTACCCATAAAATATTTATTAATTAAAATTTTTTTATAACTACTTTCAATTTTAATATATAATATTATTGGATAATAAATTTTCAAAATACAATTTAAGCGCAATCCAAATATTGGTTATAAAATTCAATATATTGTTAAAAAAAAAAAATTAATTCATAATTTTTTTTTGTAATTAATTTAGATTTAATCATAAGTAAAGTTTATTTTATAAAATTGAAATTATTACTAAAGTTATGAGATTTTCAAGCAATTTAAATTTAACAGTTATATCAGCGTTTACGGATTTAAATTAGAAATTTCTCTATATAAAGATGAAGATCAAGAAATATAAAATAAGGTTTGTGAAGTTACTTGCAGTTGGGGACTTGCTCTATGAGAAGTTCTCCCTTAAAGAGGCAAGTGAATTCTTTATATGATAATAGAGATATAACATTCTCGTGCTATTTTGGTTCTTTATTTTCTATTATACTCGTTTAAATTTAACTATTTTTAATAATAAATATGAATTAAATAATATACAATGATACTATATTAGATCTAAACTTTTGACAAAAAATATATTTGATTATTTCTTAATGAAAAACTCAAAAAATATTATTTTTTCCACATACTTATCATAACATAGTGCCTAAAATTCATGTTTTCACATTTCGCCTAGCTAATATTACATCATGCCCACAATGATAAAGACACATCTACTTTAAATAATTTACTTTTAAATACATAAAAATAGATATTTATTTTACATAATCTAATTTAATACGAAAGAAAAATGAATCACCAAGTCTATTTGAAAGTCAAACAAATGCCTCTTAATCACTATCACATTATTTATCATTTCATTCTTAGTGATAAAATATTTATTAATTAAAATTTTATTTATAACTACCATTGAAAGGAAAAGTCAAAATTGTTTCATTATCCATGAAAAATAGATTAAAACCTCTTATGCATCCATTTACACCCATTTGTTTCTCTTATGGTCCATAAAAAGATGTAATAAACATTTTATACATGCATAAGAGCTCATCTTAGTTTACGTAATGTTATAAAAACTGCAATTTAAATATAGTAAACATGACTTTCCCTCTTATGTCAAGAATTTAATCTTACATATTAACACAATTTTTTTCCAGTGTTAAAGTCTTCATAGATTTATCACTACATGATGATTTATATTGATTTTGAACTAAATAAGGAGAAATAGCATGTGAACTTATTAATAAACTTATAAGTATCTAAATCGAGACTAAGTATTCAATGTTGTTTCTAAATTTACTATTTTCTTCTCATTTTCCTATTTGGGAAGGATTGTGACATTGAATCCTTATTATTGTAGATATTTTACACAATTGGAAATACTTAGTTTTAAGTGTAAAAATGTTTGTGGGTGTTACCAATTATATTGTAAAATGGAAATAAGACACATAAAAAATAATATAATTAGCGAAATAAAGAAAACAAAAACATACAACAATAGTATAAGTGATGAAATAACACAAGTACATATCACTCTCGATTGTCATCACCCTGATTATCTTCCTCGCTTGGCCTGATAACATAATTTTTCTCAAAAATATGTTTTGATCTAGGGTTGTGTCTTAATACGAACCATCAATCCCTATCTAACACATTTACGTAAAGAAAAAACTAGTTGTCGTGTTTTGGGAAAACATAAGTCTCCCTAGCTTCATGGCACGTATTTCTAAAGTTGACAGATTTTAGCGAACTATCGAGATATTCATTTACATTATTCTAACCAAATGTGTTCAACCACTTGCACCTAAAACTAACACATTGGAATGTAGAGAAGTCCACTTGAATGATTTCTTATACCACTCCAACGCAACCTAATGTCCCATGCATTACGTTTTGATCGTGGTGGCTAGCACAACTAGATTACTCAAACTCAACATCCACTCCACAGTCTTGTGTCATGCATCCATCATCGGCATCCCCCATGTGAAAATGATGTCCATATGCCCACATAGATGGGAATAAAATAACTTACGAAAAAGTGAAAAAATTATAGTGTCATGTGTATAATAACCCGAACATAATTAAAAATATAAAATATATAAATGTTACAATTCAAAGGTGTAGTATGAAGTTAAACCTATACAAAAAGAGATTAAAATTATTGATTTTTTGCACTCAATCCCCATGTTTACTGCATCCTCTTTAGCACATGGGTATTGACTAGATGAATCGTATTTCTCTCTAACTTGATCATTGGAATATTTTATTTTAAATGATTAGGATAACACATGCTTCTACAATTCAACCATTTGAATTATTTCCTGTCATTGTCCCATTTGATCCTCTTTTGTTCACATAATCCAATCCATAGTTGTGTTACTTCCATATTGTTAAGAATGAATTTGTTGATGACTTCATCTTTTAATTCACTGATGAAAACAAACCAACACACACACACACACACACACACACACACACACACAGACACATACTATGCATGTAATCAAAATATTCATTAATATGAAGTTCAGTGTGAATGGTTATTGTGTATAAATTTGAAAAATAATAAGCCACTTACTCTTTATCATGCGCCTCTTTCCATTGATTTTGAGAATCTCCCCTTCTGTTTTGTATTCATCCCTTTTGTCATCCCAAATGACCGCACATTATGTGTTGTTGACCTACTTGATGTACTCACTAGCATAATAGAAAGACTTGTATGATATATACCCCTCTTCCATAACCTCTCGGATTTTTTCCATTGTTGGACAAAAAATTTCAACTTCTTCATGTACCTATCTAAGAATAACATCCAATGACAAGAAACCACACCGACTAATTCAGCCTCATCTACTAGGTGAATTAGAAGATGAACCTGCAAGTCCATGAAACCCTTCAACATTTCCTTCTCAAACATATAAATGATCTTAGCTATCTCTTGATGCCACCATGGAATGCTAGCCATATGAATCTCCTTTGATGTAATCCAACTTACAAATGGAGATAATTTAGATATGGCACATCGTAGGCCTTGGGGGAAGAAATTGTTCACACACCAATGCATGATTCAAGGATAATGACACTACACAATAAATAGTACATTATAAATAGTTGAATTATAAAATATCCCATTAAATAAAAATAGAAAAAATAATAAAATCATGATTTTGACATAGTTCTCTTAGAAGGTTCAAATGGTTATGTAATTTCAACCCCGACAAATTGTCTTCCATGTGAAGCATCACCGTAGTGAAGAATCATATAAAGAAGGCACCCTCACACTCATTATAACTTCCTTTTCCAAAGAAGGATAATATTTCTTTAAAATCCATGGAACCTCACCTTCTTTGAAAGACCAAGAGAGACCAACCTCTCATCTAGTTTCTTGTATTGGCTAATCTTTCTTTTTTATTTTTGAAGAACAATATCTCTAACAACTAATATTTCACTTTCTTTCGATGATATGTGCCTCCATAAAGAAGGTGAAACATTTTTAAATATATGTATGGGATCTAGTAAGTGGGAAATCTTAAGATGGTCCCAATATGGGAGCTCATAAAACATAGATTTCATTTTCATCCCAATGAGAAATTTCTTAAAATAGGCGTCGAAGAATTATGGATCATCAAAAATAGGCTTCCCATTTCAATAATTTTGTTTTGCAAACTCCTTCTCCTTCACTCTCTCATATTATCTAATCCATTTAGTTGGTTTCATTATTGCAGGCCTTTGGTTTCTCTCTAGTTTACCATTGAAATATGATGTTTCTCTTCTGTAAGGATGTTCTTTTGGGAGGAATACCATTGAGCAATCATACACTGACTTCCATAGGTGGTCAGACAACCTAGTATTTGGAGAAGGTCCACAACATTTACATCAATGGTACCCTTTTATCAGAAGACCTACGCAATTATTGTACACAAGCAGACACATTAGATAACAAGAAGATTAGAATAATTGCAGCATATTAAATTAATATGCGAAATAATATTGCTACGTTTATAAACAAATGAATAAAAATGTAATTTACCAGAGAAAACTCGTAAGTCACAATAATCATGTATGGTTTAAGAAATTATGTCAGACAACGTAAAACTCATCTTTGTTCCGATGAGTATTGATACACCATACACATGTATCCCTTCCCATAATTCCTTCAATTCATCTACCAATTGTTGTAAGTAGAAATCCATATTCTTCACTTATCTTCTATCGGGGACTATGAGAGCCAACATAAGATGTTCATTCTTCATGGATAATAGTGGGGGGATATTGTTATTGATCTCTAATATAGGCCAAAAAAAATAGTTTGTGTTTTGGAGGGACTATGGGTTGACGCCATCCATGGTTATGATGAGTCGTATACTTCATATTTCATCCATTAATTTTTTAGGCCATGTATCCTCTATATGCTTCATGGCTATTGAATCTTTTCAGATTCACATCACTCCTGACTTACTTGTGTGTGAGGCATGAAATCCCTACAACATAGCTATTATTTACAATGAGATTTTCTTTTAATCCTTGGGATTATAGGAATGTGCCTCAATATCTTAAGAGGAGGACCATGTGTGTTTGATTTTTTTTTTTTTTTTTTTTTTTAATTATGGTATTGTCATGCCCAACACATATATTTGTCTACATATTCTCCTATATATAGAATAAAATCATCCAGGCATGCATGATATGATATGCACTCAACACCCAACATTTTCAACAACTTATTTACCTCTTTGAAACTACCGAAAAAGACACTATCACTAAGAAGAGCCTTATCTTTGAATAACATGCAGTTGTGGGAATATAATTTCACGGGGACTACATAATGGAAATTACCTCTAAAAAAGACATTATTTAACCCCCTACCAATATGAACCCAATGCACCTTTCTAATTTCAAAACCCCTACTTTCACTAGATATTGGAGGTATCCAATTTTTCATTAATATTTTTTATACCCCTATATATTTTTCCATTAAATTTGGCCTCCATTTTATATACCTTCTAATATAAAAACCCTCTACCCCCTATTATCACCCAATATATTATGTCATTTTTTCCTCAATAAATATCGCCCAATATGAACCCACGTGGTATGGTATTGCCCCCCAGTGAAGCCGCCGTGTATAATTGTACAATGTCAATATTTATCGTTTGTAAAATCGACCATTTTTAATGTTGATCATGTGATAATATTTATCAAAATATAAAGGACTTGATCAATCATGTAGGTGAATTACCTCAATATATCCTAGAAACATGCATTCAACATGCCAAACATTGCTTTCAAGTTGAACAACAACATCATTGTCCCTAATTGAGTAGACTTTGACTTGGCATCAGGTCAAAACATAGGGGTGGTGGAAGCATATTTTAGACTTTTGAATAAGGTATTAGTGATATGATAATCATATCCTAGCTCATCATTCTAGAATGCATTTAAACATTGTCTCCTTGGATGTTGTATCCCGTAAGTAATCATCCATACCAACATCTACTTTATTACCTCCATTTCTAACTTGTGATGAAAAACTACTATTGTTTTAGCCATTCCTAATTGGTTAATCTGATAGTGGGAATTGAATAGGTGGTTGATTCAATCATTCATTGTATCTTTCCTCTCCATGTCTTTCTCTTAATGCAAACTTATCTCGAGTTAACTTTGTAGTGGTGCACAGTGGAAGATGCTAGGTGGGTCACTCATCATCACTAGAATCCTAATTTGAGAAAATTTTGAATGTCATAAGTACAATATCAATGATATTAATAAGCATGCCAATACAATTGGTTTGACGAAATTCCATTATACCAAATAATTATAACCATCGTTGATCCGAGATTGCGGCTAGAAGATGCCATGTTCCAATTGGTAGGGTGAAGAGGTTGTCCATTTTTGTCTACCAACTCCTTGCGATAGGATGCTCTTGACAAGAGCTTTCAATGTTTTTGAAATGGAGGAATATTTTTTGCATCTGAACTCGATTTTGAATCAGGATCTTACAAATTTGGGTACATTTTAATTCAAATTATCATGGATTAAAAAAAATAAATTTAATTAGATAATCAAAATATAAAAAAATCTGAACGTACTCGAGATGCAAAGGAGAAATTCCATGAAATACTTTGATTAGCAATATGGAACGAGCTGGAATTTGAAGAATTCTCCATTTGATATTATTGGGATTTTTTCACTACATATGAGAAAAAATAGAAATAATTTTTTTGTGCATATCTGAAACTAATCACGATAACCATATAACCACAATCTAAATTTCAATATAGTTTTCAAACAATTTTTCAAGAATAAGATGACTTTAAGTGGAAAATGTATACTATGAACTATTGTAATTCATGTGGATGCATCATAAAAGATAATATTAGATTAATATGCCATTTTATTTGAAAATAAAATTTGAGGTACCTTTTAAACCCCACCAATGCGCTTATTATAAAAAATCACAGAGATGTGTTTCAATCATAGTAACACTAGGGCGTTCAAATAATACCCGCAATAGTTTTCGACATTCAAAAAAATATAAAATATATGTTATCAGATCAATGCTCTTGTACAAAAACGTACTAATGCGTTTAAATAAAAATAACATCAGTGTGAACCTGTTTCCGAAGTTTAGAAAATAAAAACGAATTCCACCATCTCAGTGCTCTTATAACAATTACAGCATCGATGCATTTAAAAACAAACCGCACCATTGCGTTAAAAAAATTACTCGCATTGTTTAGACATTTCAAAAGAAAATGTATCATGTCTCTGTGTTGAAAAAATTTGGTGCCCTTTCAACTTTGATGTGCTTATTTGATAAATGCATCTATGCACTTTACTATCGAAGGCATGAATGTTTAGCTAAAGTGAAAAAAAAGGTGTTTTTTAAAAAAAAAAAAAACTTAGAAACAAGCAACAATTGATTTTTTGGAATCTAATTTCATAAAGTCTTTTAAACAAAAAAAAGTTATTCATTATTTCATTGTTTTTCCCAAAATTTCAAGGTATTGATTTGCAAGCGAGAAGATCAGAAGTTGAAAGGTATCGTGATTCACTCAAAACCCCCTACATAGCGAAAATTTTATATTTTTTGTTTATTTTACAAATAATCTTTTTTACAATTTATGTTAGGGTTTACTTTAAAGAGAAATCATTTGCAATTGACACATGCTGAGAGGACTATGAAGCTGAAAATTATTTTGGAACTGCAAAAAGATCAGAATTTGAAAGGTATGGTGATTCATTGAAAATCCTCGATAGCAAAAATTTTAAATTTACTGTTAAATGTTTTTTAAATTATCTTATATTTATTCAAAATTAAGAAAAAAAAGAAACTATATAATAAAAATTTACTACTGATTTTACTAGTAAATTTGTTTATGATATTTGTTTTTATTTAAATTGAATTAAAACTCAGAAAAAAAGAAAAAAAAGAAATCAATAGTTACCTTAAACCCTTGCTTCTTCTTGCTTATGTGACTGTAAAATTTTAACTTAGGATTTAACTCCCTTTACCACTTTACAATTAGGGTTTTGCATTTTAAGAATTTTAAATTTAATGGGTTTGTTTACATACTGTAAATACGACGTTTGAAATGTAAAGTAAGGGGATCACTTATTGAATTAGATCCAAACCCTGTCGGCCTGTCCATTTTTTAGACAATGGATATATGTTCTGCGGCGTGCTAATGTAATATAACACATTGGTGCACCCTATGTAATACGACACATCGATATCTTATAACACTATTGGTTCTATCTACTATGTTCATTGGTGCTGTCAATGTAATATAAATCAGTAGTGCACCTTTTCCGAATAACACCATTATAATTTAAAATCATTTAAAGATTTTAATTTTCACTGGTAGTGGCAAACAAATAAATGCCTTGTCCCTTTTTTTATTAAAAGAGACATCTATTTTGTGGTGCACCCTGTGTAATCTAATGCACTCGTGCTTGTGGTGCTTCCATCACACTTAATCTTGTGAGACCTATCTTTTTTTACAAAACCCAATATGTTTATTGGTGTGCTTGATGTAATATAACGCATTAGCTCACCTCTGCCAAATAATACCATTAAGTGAATTCTATTTAACTTTTTATGTGTTTGTTTTTTACTATGATGATGATGCTTTTATTGTCACAAATTGCATCGCCATAGTTTAAATTTATTTAAAAATAGTACTTTTTCTATCGTTATTAAACAATTAAATGCCTAGTGTATTTAATATATTAAACGCATCGGGGTGTTTGGTTAAAATAATCGCAACAATTACCAAAGCTATTTTTGGCTAAAAATTATTTGATTTATGTACAAAAAATATTTAATGCCTTTTGTATTGAATTGTATAGGTTGTATATTGATAAAAGAAAGTCTCAGAATGTGCCAAGTGATAAGAATATTGATCGACATAGTGATAACACATTGAAAAAATCATAGAGGGAAAGTCGTTTGTAATTTTTTTACAAAATTAATATGTTTGAACTATATGTAAGTTTAGCTAATATGTGTTGGTTAGTGTGTGTCGTGCAGAGAAACAAAATGAAGAAGGTCTATAATATTATTTCTAGTTTAAGTGTAGAAGAGTGTAAAATCCTGATAGAAAAAATGCAGAAGGATGAATAAGGTGAATGAAAAAATACTTTTCAATATGAGATTTTTTTTTTAATTTTCATTAATAATATACTTAACATGTTTGAAACAATATATTATATATGTTTAATGTTATACAGGGAGCAACAACAAAGGAAAATACCAATGTTGTTTAAAAAAACGAAAAATTATTGAACATGTAAATGACAATGAATTGGTCCTTAGCTCATTTAGAGTGGTTTTGGAGGTTAATGAAAGGGTGATTTTTTTAACAAAACTATGAGGGATCTAGTGGAAGGAACATATAGACATACTTTCCACTGACAATACAAACATAAATCTAATGATTCTAAGAACCAAATTATATTTAAATTATAGGAAGTGTTTCTAGATCAATGGTTAATGAGACATGTTACACTTACAATAGCAAAAGCATACAACAACAAAAAAAAATCATTCAAAAGGTAATTTCTAGAATTATATGTATATATTACTACAAACCATTCATTTATTAATATCGATTTTGTCATATTTCATTTCCATATATCAATATAAAAATAGTTTAATACTTTTTTCAAGAATATTATGAAAATCCTAAATGATCATTGAGCTAATATGTGAAACATGATAGTAGGAATGTCCAAACAAATGTACTAGGAGATGGTCAATGAAATGGACATAATTGCAACATAGGAGGAGCCATATCAAAAACAACATGCTTCAAATGTATGTAATCATGATTTAATTGGTACATATAAAAAATAATTTAGTATAAAATATTAATTCTCAAGTATTTTCTTGCAAAAAATATAACAAAATGGAACTCAATCAACACATAAAACATGACAACAAGGAAGAAAATGACTGATATCAAATTTTGTGAGCAATTGTTCATATAGCCTTATAACAACTCAAGGTTTCATTTTTGTAGATTTTAAGTTCTTTTACGAAAACCATCCTTGAATGTCTTCAAATAGGTGTTAACATACAAAGAAGAGTCATCAGAAGAATTGATTGACATTGGGTTAAATATGTGTTGTTAGTATATGATGGAATATAAAAAATTAATTGTGTAATTTGTAAGTATCTATGTTGTTTTACTTCTTTGAGTTTATAATTAATAGAACAATAAAATCCTTTATATTAAATCTATGATTTATAGTGGGGTTTAAAACATGCAGGAAACAAAATATGGAACTATGCTAGCAGAAGACTTGTTGCAACAAGGCATGAGACTTGGTTTTGAAACCATATGCACATTTTATGAGTCACTTCTTGATATTGTACATTGTTATTCAATTTACATTGATGTATATTATTTATTTCAATTTTCATTATTCTCACCAATGTAGATACACTCATTACACTTTATTTTTATGTTTTCAAATAGAACAATATCAAGAAGATGATAACAATCGTTGCAATCAACAAAACATTTCTCCAACTACCTCAAGGCATTGAAGTAGCTCGAGCACTGACAACATTTCCAATGAAGAATGATTATCGATTTGGATATCAATGCAACATGTTGTATTTTTTAAAATAATTGTTTTTGAAAATCAAACATTTTGTTTAATGTAACAGAAATAGTGTCCCAGTTGAAAGACAAGGGGATACCAATAACAATATCATTTTGTATGACAAAGAGCCTTTTATTGATATATAAATAAATACATTTTAATTTATTTTATTATGTTATCCATTTTCGCTGTAAAATGTTACACCACTGATTAAATATATAGATGATTAAATATTATAATGAAGAGATGCAAAATATGATTATATAAAAAGTTAATCCAAACATCATATACAAATGCACTAATCAAATTTAAATTTCTATGAATACTGTTATAAGATATATGTTGATTTTTATTTATGAATAACAGATTTTAAAAATTACAATTATTGCACTGTCGTAGGTCGATGTTTCCAGAAAAGAGAAAATCGTATACAAAAAACTCGTGCATCCATAACATAAAAATGCATCGATGCATTATATTATATAAAAGCACTGTGACGACTTATTTTTGCATGGTCGATGACTTTTCAGAAAATGAAAGCAGCGAGGCATTTAGTTATTCAAGCACCGATATTGCTTGCAATTAATGCCTCAGTGCATTATAATTCTTAATGCACTAATGCTTTCGTAGAACTAACACCCTGGTCCTACAAAATATTATTTCCATCCCCAGTGCATTATTAAAATTAACAGCTTTGGTCCTTTTATATAACTAACACACTGGTGCATTTATACAAACAATATGAATTGGCGTTGTGAGTTTAAACAAAGGCACTAAGGTTGCAATTATGTTTTTCATGCCTAGATATCATTCCTTAAAAGAACACCCTCAGGAATGTTTGGATATATGAGCATCAAGGAAGTATACATTTCAAGCACCAGTGTTCTTTGTATTCAAAAACTTGGTGCTTTTAGTTATGTATGCATCTTGGTTCCTTTATAGATATAGTGCACCAGTGCTACTTGTTCCATGGAGTGCGCTGAAAAAAAACATCCGCGAAAACCTCTAGTTGCCAAGACTTTTTCATTTGTGATGAAGTTTTGTTATAAGCTTCATTAAGATATTAGCTATCACAAACATTTGTTTTAGCAGATGTTTTTTGACAAATTTTTTCAATTTTATAACACTAAAAATCTTTGTTACAACCTTTGCCAGAAGGTATTTTCCTTGTAGTGCTTGTCCATCATCACTGTAGCATTTGGAATTCGTATTGACATTTACTTACCTTGATCCATTTTAAAACTTTTGATTAGCTCTCTTGTATATTTTATTTTTTTAACCAATGTATCACAAGCTTCTCCCCATATTTCAAGACCTAAACAATAATGCAATTCGCCAAGGTCTTTCGTTTCAAATATTTGTGACAAATTTCTTTTAACTTCATCAAATAACTTAGATGAATTTCCTATTATGATAAGTTCATGAACATACAAGAAAATTAAAACAATATGTTCCTTTTGATGTGATTTGATATACATGTTATAATCACTCCCATTTTTCATAAAAACCTCTTTGAAGAAAGAAAGAGTCAATCTTCACATACCATGGTCTTGGTGCTGGTTTTAATCCATATAAAGCATTATTTAATTTACAACGAAGATGATCTTAAGCCTTCTTTACGAATGCTTCTTCCTTTTAGTTTCCCATTCATAAAAGTAGACTTGACATGTAGTTGATGTAGTTTTTATTTATATTTTGTAGTTAATGAAATCATTAATATAATTTTATTTAACTTAACTACAAGTTTAAAGAATTCATCATAATTAATTCCCTCTTTGAGTGAGTGATTCAGATTTAAACAGGAATGCAAAAAATTACAGAGATAACCATAAATTCAGAGATACAACATAAATAATACTTCATTACATTAATGTAAAATACTGAAATATGCTTACAAACAGAAATGGAAATAAATTAGCTCGGGCGATGGTAGCTTATCTCCAAGGAGAGATGTGGTAGCTACATGCCTCTGAACTGTCTTACAATGAGGCTTGAAGGCATATTTATTATTCAAAAACAACAGAAAACCCTAAAAATATAAAACACTAACCCTAGGAGATGAAGTGCCAAACTATGGGCCTCGTTTCAGGTAAATTGGTACATCAACTTCCCAGGGTTGTAACTTTGGCATGCAATCTCCGTTTGACGTGCACAATACCTTGTTAGAAATATCTATTTGAGGACTACAAATTTGGGATGAACAAATTTGGTCCATGGACACATTTGTTTCCCACGTTTCCGAAAAAATGTCGTTTACGGCCTCAAAATGGCTTCGGAAGTCCAGGACCGAAAAAACTGCCAAAAATAGTAAATTGTGCTACAAATAAGGAAACTGAAAGACTGAAAGAAACAATGGTGAGGGTCCAAGTAGAATTGGCGGGTGGCCACCAATATCCACCTGGATCAATGAGTAACCTTTAGTAATTAATCTAGATTTATGTTTATTTACACTTCTATCAAAATTAAATTTGGGTTTGAAGAAGAGTTTGTATTTTATGGGTACTTCATTTTTAACAAATTCTATTAATTCCCATGTATCATTTTTCGTTTGACTCTTCATATTCCCTCATTACACCTCTTCATTCTTTATTCTCATTATATTGTTCAAAATTCAAAGGTTCTATGGCATCCATTAATTCAATAACTAATCCATAATATTTAAATATTTCTAGCGGTTGAGTTTGACATTATAACCTCCTTGGTGCTTAACTACTTTCATCTATTCTCCTATTTTTTGGTGAATCATATCCTCTTGTTAGTGTGTTTTGGATACTTGAGCAGTGCATACCAATGGAATATTCCTCTTGCTTCTATTCCTATTTGTCATCTTCTTCTTCTTTGACAACATGATAATAATGAGTAATATGCCATGCATCAAAATTGTTCTCCTTATGGCCTTCATCTGCACGCTCATGAAAGAACACATATCTACATGCAAGAAATTTTTGTGTGGAGGGACTAAACATCTTATATGCATTAAGATCATAGAAGTGTTCAATGAAGACACACTTGATAGATTTTGCATCAACTTTTCTCCTATCTTCTTATTTCAAAACATGAGAAAATGTTTTACTTCCAAATATTCTTCAATGCATTATTACCATTTTATAACCATAAAGTGCTTTAGAGGGAGTCGTGATATAAAATTTTAGTTGGAATTCTATTTTTTAAATAAGCAACAATAGTAATAGCTTAAGCTCAAATCAAATGCTAAGGGTTTTACTTTTCAACATGCTTTGTGCACATTTCAATAAGGTTTTTTTCTTTCTTTCAAGTACTCCATTATTTTGTGGAGGATATGGCATTGTGTACTGTTGTAAAATTCCATGGGCTTTGTAGTATTTGACAAATGTACCTGATTTTATTCTCCACCTTGATCAAATCAAAGGATCTTGATGTATTTTCTTGTTTGCTACTCAAACGAAATTTTCAAAATCTTTGATGTATTCAAATACATCAGTTTTCTTTCTCATTAAATAAGCCCACGTATATTTTTTGTAGTGATCAATAAATATAATGAATAATATGCTCCATCAAATGATCTTGTCTACATAGGTCCACACACATTGTATGCACAAGTTCAATAATATCCCTTTTTCTTATATTTATATTAGTAAGGAACTCTTCCTTTTGCATCTTCCCAAATGCACATGTTTCATATTCATTCATAAGCAATGGAAGTACCTTTACCATTACTTGTTTTTGAAGTAGTAACAAATCATGATAACTAAGGTAGTCATACCCTTGGTGTGAAAGAGCTTATGTTTTCATGGTCATGGATGTCAATGCTTGAAAAATATTTATCATCACATGAAGCTCATATTAGAATGCAATTATTTCACCTCTTATAATAACCTTGAAGTGACCCTCCATATCTTTTACCACACAATGTAACTTTACAAATTCTACCTTTAAATATTGACTTGTTGTGGCAACAACTGAGATTAGGTTTCGTTAATGCTAGGCACATACATCACATTTTGATTTTTTTTAATACAACCATTTGGTAATGCTACAAACAAACTACCATATCCTTCAATTTTATGTGAGTGATCATCACGAGGATATATATTTGCACCATTGTAGTTTCATGAATGTTTTTAAACTAACGCTTATTACAAGATATATGGATGGAGGTTGTGCAATCAACACACCACACATCTCAGTCATATATTCTAGTATGCAATGAAAAATATTAAATAAAGAATATAATATTTTTCAAGTCATCATTCATTTCTTATCTAGTATCAAAAAATGACCTGTGTGCCTTTTTTTTCTATGTTTGGATTCATGATACTTCTTTTTAAAGAAATATCTAGAATAATGTTGAAACTTAGAACAACAATGGCACTTAATTATAGAATAAAACATTGGAGGTGTCACATATTTTTCTGGCATTTCATATGGTGTCTTTTTGTTTGGTGGCCTTCCTCCTTTACTTCATTCCCATGGATTTCCTCTCGAAGGTTGTTTCCCTTTCAACATTAGCGCTAGATCAGAACTTTGACTAAATTTATTTCACCTTTCCTCCTCCTACATTAGTATACTTATCAACTCATCAAAATTTGGAGCCTTATCCATAATTTTTTGAAATACCAATGATAAAAATTTCATACTCATCTAGCATTCCATTTAGAGTGACTAGTTCAATGCTAGATACCATTTTACCTGTTTCTTGAAGTTTATCTTTAATATCTTTAATTCTTGGAATGAAATTTCTGATGCTTTCATTTTCTTCGATTTTAGCAAATATGATATTACTCATGAACAAGACTCCATTTGTGTTATTAAACTCATATAAGTCTTTTAGAGTTTCCCACAACTTGTTAGATTTTTGTAAGAAGAGCTTCGGCGTAAATCACATGAAAAAGACCTTTGTCGACGCGTTTCGAACCAACTAGTGTGGTTCATCGTCAGGACAAGTTGAAGATAGATCTGGCCTAGCATGTTAAATAGACAGAGCAGAGACTCCAACGGCTACAAAACAGCGATTTTTGACCCTAGGACCAAGGTAAAAATTAAATTAATAAATTTAAAATTCTCATTATTTTATTTCTAGAAATAAGTAAAATTAGGTAAAATGAAAAGTATTACAAGAAAATCTCCAAGACAGTGGCTCACGCCATCAAGTCTAGTAGCTCGGTGAGTGCCCTCTCTCGTAAGCTCGTGGAGAGCAATCCCATCGCTCCTAGGATCTATGGGGTGCCTAAAATCCACAAGGAAGGGGTCTCTCTGAGGCCTATCGTCAACACCATCGGGGGTCCGACCTACCTTCTAGCCAAATTTCTGGCTCTTAAGCTTAAACCCCTGGTTGGCTGCACCGATTCCTTCGTGAAGGATTCTGCATCCTTCATCAGGGATCTCGAGAATATTAGGCTTGACCCTGAGGACATTCTTGTCAGCTTTGATGTGGTCTCCTTGTACACGAGCATTCCTATAAAAGAAGCCATGGAGGTGATCTACCGCCTTACTGATCCAGATACTGCTCATCTGGTAGAGGTATGTCTCACTTCCACGTTCTTCAGTTTTGAGGGTGAGTTCTTCGAGCAGACCTGTGGTGTTGCCATGGGTTCCCCCCTCTCCCCGATCGTGGCGAATCTATTTATGGAAGATTTCGAAGCCAAGGTTCTTGCCTCGGCTCGTCTCCCTCCTAAGATTTGGAAAAGGTATGTAGATGACACTAATGTCATCTGGTCCCATGGCCATGAGGAGCTAGATCGTTTCTTGGACCACCTTAACGGCCAGTCCTCCACTATTAAGTTCACCATGGAAAAAGAGGTCAATGGTAGCCTCCCTTTCCTGGATATTCTTATTTCTAGGAAGAAGGACGACTCTCTCTCCCACGCGGTGTACAGAAAGAAAACGCACACAGAGCAGTATCTTCATGCCGATTCCCATCATTTCTCGGCTCAGAAGATGGGTGTTCTTAACACCCTAGCTACGCGTGCCCTCAGGATATCAGATAAGGAGAGCCTGGATGGTGAGAGATCCCACCTCCTTGATGTCTTTGTGGAAAACGGATATAGTAGGCAACTTGGGCGGAAGGCTTTCCTTAGAGCCTCCAAAAATACGTTGATTAAGAAAGAGCCTAAGGAACGCCATCCAGGTGTCCATCTTCCCTATATCCAAGGAACCACGGACAAGATTGCTTGGGTCCTTAGAAAGTTTGATATTCCCTCTA